>QNGE01002993.1:79185-96888 GCA_008508345.1 Paragonimus westermani | reverse complement strand
GGGAGTATGTGTGGCAAAACGAAATGGCGGCGCACTACATGCCACTACACCATACCGATTTGTGTTTCGCGGGTACGAAAGGAAATGCGCTTTGCGAAGTGGGCCACAGCTCACTCGGCGACACTCAAAGACTCGCCGAGAGAGAAGTGCGTGGAAAATTCGAGTGCGTTGAACAATGCTGGAAAAGGTGCAGGTCAAACGACCTTGAATAATGAAGGAATAGATGGTGTAACGCGCAACCGAAACCAGCGAGCGCGCACGGATTGAATTTGAGTTGTGTAACGGGGCATGCTGCTGTGTTGTCTGTGCCGTTTTAGCTTTCGTTTGTGTAATTCGTCTGCATGGCTTACTGAGCCTTCGGCTCATGTTTTTTTCGTATTGTTTCTCTTTTTAGAGCCGTTGTTCGAGCCCCTAATTCGGAAGAACGCTGTCCCCTGGTGCGTCCACGTTGCCCGAAGGTTCATCTACGAAGCCACGGGCATCCAGAGTAGAGTCGGCTTGCCTGCATGTTACAGATGGATCGTTAGATAAGGAGCAAACATTTGCTGCGTGCAATTAGTTGCACGGCTCAGGGAAGCGGCACTGAGTTCATATCAGGCCTCCCATAACAGGCGTACACAGAATCATGAGTACATAACAGACACGCAATAAAACATGGTTGCAGCCGGGATCCTTAAAGGAGCCACAGGATCGCTGGCATATATACATGCCCTTAACAAATTGCATTGCCCATAGACTGCAGTCTATGGGCAGTGTATTGGAGCAAAGAGCTGGGGGAACAGTACCTCGAGGCAAATACAAGAACTCGCAGTAGATGTCCGCAACTAATTCCACTACACTAAGTCTGCTGCGTATTGCAAGAAGATTCTCCCTTTCAGTAATAACGGATTGGGTTCCTCCAGCGAGCTAAATGAACGTTGCCACGATCAGTCCACGATAATCAGGACCGCGTGCGAGCAGAAGGCGAAACGCGCGAGGACGAAGAACTGTGTATTGATTCAAAAAATAGGCAAGTATTTGATATGTACAATGAACATAACCGGTATGGAGAATGGTATGTAATAAAAGATCGGAAGGGTAACATACTCTACATAACTCCCCCCCTAGAGCGTGATAGAAAAGAAGACGCTCGATAATTAGAGAATCACACAGTGAATCAATGATGACAATCGCTATAGTTGATGATAATCGCTATAGATTGTCGGCCATCTAACGGTTCGGTCAGAACGGGCGTGTGGTTTGCATGTCTAGGGTTGGGAGGCGGGAAAACGGGTATGGTCACTAGTGTCAAAAATGGGTTAGGTAGACTGAGAAAGGTTCTTTGAGTTGGTAGACGGATCTAGGATACACTGGCTGAAATCGTCGGCATTTTTTGTCTGGCGGACGGGGACGCTGAATCCCGGTCGACGTAAGCAACTTTTAGTCTGTCAATGCTCACCAAGTGACGTGTTCCGTTTTTGTCAATGACAAAATACTTGTCTTTACGATCAAGCACTCTGAAAGAACCATCGTACGGCGGCTGTAGGGGTGTTTTAGGTGAACCAACGCGAATGAAAACAAAAGGACAAGTGCGCAGATCACGATGAATTTGTTCTTGGCACAGCGTTCTCCGTGAGGATGAAGGTTGAATATGCCGCATGTGATTCTCAAGACTCGTGACGTAACTCGTGTCGGGACTCAGATGTATCAAGGAATTAGAGAGAAACCCTCCAGGGATACGCAATGTACAATCGCACACGAGTTCTGCTGGGGTGCACCCAACATCTTCTTTGACAGTAGTTCGCAAGCCGAGAAGAATAAGAGGTAGGCGATCAGCCCATTTGTCACCAGCCGATGTTGCCATTAAAGATGATTTTGGTTGGCGGTGAAACCTTTCGACCATACCGTTTGACGATGGATGGTACGCGGTGGTCGTTATATGTTCGCAACCAAGAACACGATTCAACTCACGAAAAAGAGCCGAATTAAACTGAGATCCACGGTCAGTGGTGATAGTGGCCGGAACGTTAAAATTCGAAATTCAAGAATTGACAAAACTGCGTGCGATAATTTCCGTCGACGTGTTGTTCAAAGGAACGGCAATGGGCCATCTGGTGAATCGATCCACGCAAGTTAGAAGATGTGCATAACCGTTGGAAGGAGGAAGAGGACCAACAATATCAAGGTGGACGAGTTTAAAGCGTACATCGGGTAGGGCAAAGGTTCCTAGAGTAGCGATGGTGTGACGATAAACTTTACTACGTTGACATTGCAGGCAGTGTTTGGCCCAGTTACTGACAACGTTACGAATGCTGGGCCAAATGTAACGCTCGGTGACTAGCTTCGTTGAGGCGCGTATGCTTGGATGCGACAAGGAATGGAGGCGGCTGAAAACGTCAACCCGGTGTGTGAAAGGTACAAACGGCCACACTATACCGGTAGACATATCACACGTGAGTGAATATTCTGATTGAGCTGAAGGAATATCACGCAGTTTCAGAGAGGGGTTGGCACGAATTTGGCGAAGTTCTGGGTCATTAACCTGGGATTTAGTGAGGGAGAGAAAATCGATGACACTTACGGATATTTGACCAACATCCGAACGAGATGAGGCGTCGGCGACAAAATTACTGGAACTGTCTATAAGACGGATGTCAGTGGTGAACTGAGATATAGAGTCCAGGTGACTTGTTTCTCTCGGAGAGCACCGACTCGGAGGGGAACGAAAGGCAAACACAAGGGGTTTGTGATCAGTGAAGACAATGAAGTTGCGACACTCCAGAGGATGTCAAAAGTGTGTAATGGCGAGGTAAATAGCCAGTAACTCACGGCCGAAGGTACTGTAGCGCGCTTGCGCTGGTTGGAGTTCCCGGGAGAAAAAGGAAAAGGGCTGGATCTCACCATTCACGTTCTCTTGTAAAACAGCGCAGACAGCCGATCGAGATGCGTCAGTCTTCAGAATCAACGGCGAGCTTTCATCCGTTCTTGGATGCGTTAATATGGTTGCTTTGGACAAAGATTCTTTGGCTGCGAGAAACGCACTATTAGCATTCGGAGACAGATAAAGTGTTTAGGACTGGCTTTCAAAATGTCCGTGAGGGTTTTTAGAAGTTCCGAACATCGGGGGATAAAACGACAATAATAACTGACAATACCTAGGGAGCATCGGAGACCTTTTAAGGACTGTGACTGTGGGCAGTCCTTAACAACACTAATATTCGCTGGTAAAGGCCAGATACCGTAACTGTCGATTCGATGTCCAAGAAAATCTGTGGAAGTAACTCCGAAGGTACACTTCATAGGGTTTAGCGTGGCACCGTATTGGATAAGACGTTCGAACAGCTTTCGAAGATGCGACTCGTGCTGTTGAGTGTCCCCACTGGCGACTAAGATGTCGTCAATATAAACCTACACGACATCGAAACCACGAAGTACTTGGTCCATGAACCTTTGGAAAGTCTGTGCAGCGTTCCGTAAGCCAAATCGCATACGAACGAGTTCATGCAGTCCAAGGGGCGGTCTTTGGGACGTCTTCCGGGGCCACGGGGATTTGGTGGTAAGCTCGAACCAAATCTATCTTCAAGAAAGTGCTCTTGCCGTTTAACCCGATTGAAAAATCGTGAACGTGAGGAATAGGGTATCGGTCTGGAACGGTGACGTTGTTCAGGGCGCGGCAATCGCCACACTGACACCAGTAACCTGGTAACTTTTTAGGAACCATATGGAGGGGTGAGGCTCATGGACAACTTGTAGGCTGGATAACACCAAGTCGTAAGAGATGTTCAAACTCTGCCTTGGCCACTTTGAGTTTGTGCGGCAGCAAACGTCCGGGACGTGCGTATGTCGGTGGGCCTTTGTTGACGATGTGATGGAAAACGTCGTGTTTAGGCGGCAATGTTGTATTAGACCGATTGGTTAGTTGTGGAAATTGTCGGAGGATGGCAGCAAAACCGTTATCTGGTAAGGCCGACCGCAGTCCAATCGAATTGATTGATGTGGCCTTGCCATGTACGTATAGGGTTGTTGTGCTGTCAATCAAATTACGGTTGCCGACGTCCACTATAAGTCCAAAGAATGATAGAAAATCATTACCAACGACCGCGTGTTGTACATCTGCCACCGTAAATCTCCAAGGGAACTGACGAAGGAGGCCGAGTGAGTGAGTAGCTTCTCACCATAGGTTGGAATTGTTGAACGGTTTGATGCTTGCAGTGTGAACCATACCGGTCGCAGGTTGTGTTTGTCACCTCTTGGCGGGATAACACTAACCTCTGCGCCCGTATCAATGAGAGAATTCAGGGCAGTGGAACGGTCGAACACATAAAATAGGCCACAGTTTGAAGAGCCATGAACAGCCGTCGCCATTACTGTCTGGCCTCCGCGTTTCCCGAATGAGGGTTATCCTTAGCAAAATTGCATGGTCTGGTACAACGGACAGCTTTAGCGCCAAACCGACGATGGAAGTAATGTAACGCGCAACCGAAACCAGCGAGCGCGCATGGATTGAATTTGAGTTGTGTAACGGGGCCTGCTGCTATGTTGTCGGTGCCGTTTTAGCTTTCGTTTGTGTGAGTCGTGTGCATGGATTACTGGGCCTTCGGCTCATGCTTGTTCGTATTGTTTCTCTTTTCAGAACTGTTGTTCGAACACCTACTTCGGAAGAACACTGTCCCCTTGTGCGTCCACACTGCCCGAAGGTTGGTCCGTGAAGTCACGGGCATCCAGAACAGAGTCGGTTGGTCTGCATGTTACAGTAACACGCGTTTTGACTGCCTCGCTGTCTGCGTGAACGACTTCGAGACTGGCGGCGGTAGGAAGAGCCTCTTGACCGGGCTGCCAGTTGTTCAGCGATTGCAGAGAGCTGCATAGTCATTTCGGAAAACTGCTGCTTCGAAGCGTCCACTTCCGTCGGCCAACTACGAACAGAAGACACTTCTGGTGAATGCACATGACATACAGTGCGACTCTGAAAACTCTCATATACTTGGTCAGCCAGCTCTGCAAGTTCATGGAGTGGTGTGTTCTTATCAAGTATAGACAATACTTTTGGAATATAGTCGGCCGATTTTTGTGCCACAACTCACGTAGAATTGGTTCGTTTACCGTATGTTCGCTCTGAAGCTGTGTCGTGTGACGTAGGAGTTGTGAAGGAGTTCTGTCACCTAACTCTACTCCTGCCAGAAGTTTGCGCAGGTTCTGCTGGTCGGTTGCTGCAGTTCGCCCAATGATTGCGGCCCTTAGAGTGTCGTACGGGCTAACGCTCGGTCCGGTGTAGATGAGGTCGTCGACCTCGGTAGCAACCTGCTCGGGGAGGTAAGCAACTATGAAAATATACATGGACTTCTGCGAACGTGTTCTTCTAGAATCGAAGATAGCCTCGACTTGAGCAAACCAAAGCCTAGGATCACGACTACCGAACTCAGGAAGTTTGACATAAATTGCATTATCTGGGACGGTGGGATCTGGTTCAGTATCGGTCATGTTTTGGAAAAAGAGCACCCAAAGAGGGAATCGATCAAATGGAAAATGTTGGGTGTGTGTATAGAAAATGTAAAAAAATAAATGAATGAACAAATAAACTCGAACTCACCAAATATGTAGTGGAGCGGAGAGTTGGGAGCACAGTACCTCAAGGCAAATACAAGAAATCACAATAGGTGTCCGCAACTAATTCCACTACACTAAGTCTGCTGCGTATTGCAAGAAGATTCTCCCCTTCAGTAATACCGGATTTGGTTCCTCCAGCGAGCTAAATGAACGTTGCCACGGTTAGCCCACGATAACCAGAACCGCGAGCGAGCAGAAGGTGAAACGCGCGAAGACGGAGTAGTGTATTAATTCAAACAGTAGACAAGTAGTTACTATGTACAATAAACATAACCAGTATGAAGAGTGGGACGTAACAAAAGATCGAAATGATATCAGACTCTACACAGGACACTGCCTCAGAAACTCTCTGTTCGGAGATTTCGCCATTGCGTTTCCGGCACACCACTTCGCTCAAAATTGTTTAGTTTCGTCGATAATTTTTATCTTCCACCGGAATAACGTGGGCTTGAGATCTCTAAACAGCCTTCCCAGGAAGTGCTTACTAAGTGTTCTAGTAAGTTCAGTGTGGTTTGATATTTGTTTAACCACGACTTGACATTTTGGCTAGTTATAGTGGTTCTCGTCTGTGGGCATTCGCTTAACCGGACTGACCAATAAAAAGTATACCGTCGCGAGCCCACTTTCGTTGTGTGTGTGGAGTGTTGTCTAACTACTTACTGAAATGTTGAGTTCTCACGTGATATCAGGGCTTAACTTTTGACTCACCTATATACACTCACATATATGTTGGTTATATATATTTTTAGGTGTGTATATGTACAAAATGTATATGTACAAAATTACCGACCATACCGGAAAAAGTCCCATGGCAGGTTTGCTTGAGATGCGTCTGGACAGAGATTAAGAGGCTATAGGTTCACAATAAAAGAAATAAGATCAAAATTCGCTGTCCTATTAAATTTTATCACTAACCTGGTATACCCGGTTGGCCATAGTCAACTCGTGGAACAAACTGCTCGCAAAGATCGCTCAGGCCGCGAGCGTAGATATATTCAGAAGAGAGCTGGACAAACGTTAAAACGACCTCATCCCTACTTTGTACTAATCGAAGTATGACTGTTTATGGTAACCAAGATTTGTCATTTCTTCTATCCCTGCTCTTAGACCCCCACTGAACGCGTTTACATCGTCAGAAAACGCCGTCTGGTTAATCTGCGGATCACACCAGTCATGCATCAAGACTTCAACAGACACTGGCCTTCGTCAAGTTGTGGATTTGAAATCTAAATTTCATGTAGCCTGACCTCTTAGTGGTCTAGTAGGCACAAGTTCCACACAGTGGCCTTAATTAAGACAGTTTGGTGGGAACTTATGAGTTCCCATCGAACTGCATGTGGTCATTCGACGAACGTTAAACACGGAATTGTTCGTCCTTGTGACCAGCGTGTGCTCTGATTGAGATTATTTGGATGGCATCTTGTCTTTTACTCCTTTTTTGAAATATATCCTGGACAGCTGCCGAGCAGAAGTAGGTGGACAATCAAAAGTTCATCCAAATGGTAATTTGTGAGCTAGTTCCCGCGTACACACAATCGGCAAATCCGCTTTTCGGTATGTAAGCAATTGCTGTATTAATACAGCATTTCTATCCCTTCGGTGTTATGTGATCGAGGGATTGCAGAGTCGCCGCATTTACACTTGACTGTAGGGTATTAAACTGATGGGTTGTATGGGTGTTGCTGGTTGTGTAGTGGTTCCAAACACTATCAAAATAATTGAGCATGAGCGCTGAATCAAAATGTAATGAAAACAAAAGGAATTGACCATTGATTGTTCGTGAAGTTGCGTTGGTTTAGAAATTCCACTATACTGAACGAGGTATCCAGTGGATAAAATCCTAAGAAATATTTACTGAAATAGATGGTTGGTTCCGTTGGTATTTAGCTCTTCCGAAACCTGTACTCGAGCGACACGGAACGCGGAGTAAACACACTTCTGAAGACCTCGGAGGTAAATTCTGTATTGTCGATTACCGAATCAATCGATTAACTTGGTTTAACCGTGGAGTACACATGTGAGTTGGAGGGAAACGAAAAGAGCGAACAATAAAAGTTAAAAGGTACAAAATGCTGTACAAAACGCTATAGCTGTTTTCGATGTATGTGTGCGTATGTGCGACCACTTGACTACGGTTGTATCGGTTTCACTTTGTTGTCCAGCATGCACACAAATTGTTCCTTGTTTTCTCGGTTAGTTACGAGTTATTTTCCCCCTTCCTTCTTTTACTTATATACAAGCCTGAAATCCTGTGCTGGTGGGCCACAGGTGCCAAATAGACGAAGCCAGAAATTGAGTCCTTATGATTGTTTGGACAGTTCAAAAGTTCTCACCACAAAAACCGAACGACGGTGAAAACGAAGACTCAGCGCGTTGATCCCTGTGTATTGATATCAACCCTGGAAACTAGAGTTCACGAAAAAAGCATGTCAGATAATTGAGGCGCGTAGCAAGTTGTATGTTTACAACCCCGGGCCTGATATTACATATTAGCAGCTTGACTAGAAGAAAGATAAATGAGAAACCATAACTGTCAAAAATGCACAATTAAATACGACTATCAAAAACATTATTGTGGCAGCTAACTAATGGAACCGCAAAAAGCTCCCGCTTACCATCACAAGCAACTGGACTACCAGGTTTCCGTTGGCATGTTCTGTGAACCGAGGTGAACTGAACTGAAATATCTTCTCTATCATTTGGGATATTCCACTTATAACTTGATATGGCAGTTTGGATTACTGAAGTTGTGCAATCATGTGTACCAATTTCAACTCGTTTTTTAATGGTGACATGCCATTAAGAGAACTACGAATGAAGAAGTGGTTTGTCTAGCGCTCAACCTCGACTGACAGGGTTTTTAACTCCATTTCAGTCGTCACCATTAATTTACGTTCAGGACTTACCCACATTCGAGTGGTCGAGCGGCTGTAGTTACAAGCGGCCGGTACATGTATAATCATGGAAACTCAATAAGCATTCACTTTCGCGTTCACGTATTTTGCTGCAGTTGTACAACATATTTCCTTTTCGAAATATACTGTGGCGACTATGATAAATAATATATTGATAGTTGCATTCATCTGCACATTTTCGATGATTTTGGTTTTGTACCTACTTTTGTTTTAGTCAAGTTTGTTGAAACTGATCCAACAAAATAAAACCCTGTCGGTTATCACTACCGACAATCGATCGACAGTGAAAAGCCAAGTCTCAGCGCGTTGACTTTGTATATTATTACTCACCCTGGAAAATAGAGAGTACAAAGAGACACGTCAAGCTAGCGAGGCACGGAGTGAGTTGTGATTTTAGCCCCGGGCCGGATGTTACAAAATGGGTAGACTGACTGAAACAAAAGTAGGTACAAAACCAAAATCATCGAAAATCTACAATGAATGCGACTATCCAAATATTATTTAGTATAGTTGCCACAGAGCTCTCCCCCAGAATGCTAGTAAGTATTACACAGGCCTTCGTTATTGCAGCGAGTGAGGAAAAATCACATACCACGTCTTTTAGACTGATCACAGTTACAGGGTGATCCACGCAAAGAGTGGTTGCACGTGATAGGGAATGTCAAAGTTCGGGGGTGGAAGAGGTCGGTCCAAAATAGTTGCTGCGCTGGTATGGTTCATTTATTTATGGTATTTAGTCTTCGGTGCGTTTCCTCTCTATCGCAGCGGGCTGCCCAACCCTAAAACCTCTTGAGAGAAAAAGGGGGTAGGTTTGTCCAGTGCTGTATGATAGGTAGATGGGAGTTGCCTCTCCACGCACCATATCCGGATCGTCTGGAAGAGAGAGAAAACAAGGTAAAGTACCCGCAGGACAGGCGGAAAAGGATAACTCATCATGTCAACGTATCCGGTGGGGACTGAATAATTATACAGTCGGCGTTTCATGGACATTACAACTTTGCGTGTCGTTGCTTTTGGTTCTCCTCTTTTTTGTTATCCTGTCAACAGTTGATAGACTCAAAAAAGAAAAGAATTAGTAGGCGAATAGATCTGGTCCAGACCAATGCCAAGGAATAGTACGTGTTGTTAAAACTGACAAGTATCCTCAAACAGGTCGTGTGAGTGAATGCCAGGTAGACTGAAATGAAGCGGATAGCGTAGGTTTAGCGCTGTTAGTGTCACCCGCGCAACCGCTCAGTGTGAAATGCTGCTGGCTTAGAGGTATCCATGGTTTGCACACACAAGATGGATTATTCCTTGCAAACGTGCGCAAACAATCTCATATGGCTTAACAAAGCTTTTGTCACGGCGTTGCAAAAACAAATGAGCGGTGGAGATCGAGGATGTCTGTGTGTCGATGAACAAACAGGAGTGACCGTGCAGTGAGGACATTAATGCCAGTCGTGTTCCCCTTGCAGTACCTGGGTTAGTTAGTGCTTACGACGTTGCAGTGTCCTATGCCGGCTGAAATGTGCCGTGGCTGAAACTGCACTCACGTGAATGAGCGACAGAGGTTGTCTCTGGGTCGGTCCTGAATGTTGAGAATGCCTGATCTCGTGTGCGATCAACCTACCGAGGAATGGTGCCGTGGCAAGCGCCAGTGGTTCGAGCCGTGAGGACGTTTAATCCGAGGTGTTTACCGTGCTGCTTACGACTGAAAGAGCTACACCGTTGGAAAGATGTCCGATAGATGGTCAATGAAACCAGAGCTGCCAGATTGGTTGACCCGCGAACAGTGAACTAAGTCAGATGCTGAGTTTGCAATTCCTTGATGAGGCGTAGATGCAGGGTTTGTGCACCGTTTGGCTGCAGTCAGCTTTTGATTGCGGTATGTGGTGCATGGATGATATACTAGGTAAAAGACATGAAGAACGGCTTGAAGAAAGTTCAAGCCGCGTCGCGAAGCAGCGATTTCTGCTCCTAGAGCCTCAATGTCTGATAGACCACGTTCAAGGTAACCACCTTGTCAGGACCCACATGTGCCTACTTTAGAACGTGTAGTAGATTGTGGTACACTCAAGCTATCTAGTTGCTGGAAAGGCTCCATTACTTGATCAGCCATTTTTGCTGTTTCGTCAAGAGTTTGTGAACGTTCAACGGAAACTATTGCTCGCGTGGCTTCTAGCAATCTTTGAGGCCATAATTTTCGGAGGGCTACGTCTATGTTAGAGTTGCCGATGATTTGTTCCGTTCGCGCTAGCGGCGTTGTAGAGCGTTTGTCAACTAGCTTGAGGTCGTGGAAAAATTTTCTGTACTCGGGTCTTTTCGGTTAACAACTGCTTCTTTTTTTTTATTAAAGGTCTCGTACTTGAGCTATACGGTTGGTTTACTATAACATCGCGAAGCTGTGAGGTAACTTTGCTCGGGAACCTAACAACTGACAGAACCTTGTTGGATCAGACAAAAATCCGTAGTTGAAAAATTCTGCTTACAAGTAATCAAATCAGAGGGTCATTTTCAAGGAACTGAGGGACCGCTAGAACATTAGTGCCAACGCGGAGGCTGCCTAGGTAGGACTTCGGACAGGGGTAGTGCTCACGCGGTTCAGATATCAATAACAACTAATTAAACCGAATTGAGGTGATATATAAATGCTTATTCGCCGGGCGTATACACTAAGAGAGAAAAACGACTGATTACGTGTACGTCAATAGAGGCAATGTACATGCAAGTACGCAAAGGAACGAACTCACTAAGACGCAAGAGACGACTGTAGCAAACCGTTCGAAATTTTCGGGCTCACCAATTTTTGGAACTGATCCAACAAAATAAAACCTTGTCAGTTATCACTATCGACAATCGATCGACAGTGAAAAGCCAAGTCTCAGCCAGTTGACTTTGTATATTATTACTCACCCTGGAAAATAGAGAGTACAAAGAGACACGTCAAGCTAGCGAGGCACGGAGTGAGTTGTGATTTTAGCCCCGGGCCGGATGTTACAAAATGGGTAGACTGACTGAAACAAAAGTAGGTACAAAACCAAAATCATCGAAAATCTACAATGAATGCGACTATCCAAATATTATTTAGTATAATCGCTACAAGCTACCCACTTCGTAACATCCGGCTCGGGGCTAAAATGACAACTCGCTCCGTGCCTCGTCAGCTTGACGTGTCTCTCTGTACTCTATTTTCCAGGGTCAGTAATAATACACGAAGTCAACGCGCTGAGTTTTGGCCTCTCATTGCCGATCGCTTATCGATGGCTATCACTGAGAGTTTTATTTTGTTGGACCATTTCCAACAATACCTCACTTGTTTACCCAGACGTTAGCCCTTTCGAATTGATTGTGGAAGCCTATGAATTTGTTTTGTGAATTTGTCAACTTCAAAGCAACACTGATGTACTTGAGGATTCTGTGCGATAGGACCAGGGGTTAGACATAAGAAGCACATTCGGATGTGTAAAATGATAATCTTCAATGTAGTTTGAATATAACATTTATAGGACTAAATTTTCGGGTTACATTTTCAAAAGAAACTCTTGTAGTGGTCAAAGCACGTCACGATTGTAATTTCGTCAACCTAGTTTCTTCTCTTGCTCCTATTCCAGAGATCGGCGCAGAGGAAGGATACGGAAATGACCCAATTGAAAAGCCCAATCGTTCGTCGCCGAATACATCCACAAACTCCCCTTTTATACGTACTTTCCCCTCGAACATTCCCATTCCGTATACCCCTTTTGATGTAACATGTGCTTGTAATAAGATCTGACTGATACACGCTGTCTGCTGTGTTATTGTTCTCCCTGTGTTCCGTGGTTGTGTTGTTGTGATGAGCGTGACTTATGGCCGTTGTTCCGTGTGTTCGCTGTTTGAGTATCTCTTCTTTGAAGGTTCCTCTCTATATTTCAGCCCACGATCAGTCGACTGTGAACTTGTATCTGCTCTGTGCACTACACCCTCGCTACATTTAACCTACACTTTTTCTGATTGGGTGCTTGTTTACCACAAGATTGTGCGGTGTGATAATCTGAAATTGTGATTTTGGTAAACCTTAGCGACAGCGAGTATTTTCAAAGGCCATGATGTTATACGTTAGTGTAAGTGGTAGAAGATTTTGCTTCATACAGATTGGACATCATTTATGATTGTTTGCAGCTGTCACACTCTCAAAAATGTGAATTATCTCCTCTCCAAAGGAGGCCTTGTGCCCGAGTCTTGCTGTTAGAACTAATCCGTAGCGCATATTCTGACTATGGCTGAAACTAATGGGTGTATATGATGAGTGCTGGTTGAAAATTGTAATTTACTTGGACATTTGCTTTGTTATAGCTCTGAGAAGTCCAGTAGCTGCGAGTAAGAAAATCTTATGATTCATTTAAACCGTAGTAGTATTTTTTATTATTACAATCATTGTCTGTAGATGTAGTATCCACTGTCTGTAGGTAGGTAATTACTTTCAAACAAAGTACCTTTATGGTTTAGTGCATGCGTCAAAGAAACTAACGATTCCAAGATACACGTCGTAGGAACCAGACACTAAATGAAGCTACCAGTAAATAGGGAGCTTAACATACTGTACAAAAATTACAGCAGGTCTCGTGAAACACAGCACTAACGAGAGAGATTAGGACTCCGGTCGGGCGCGCGACCAAGCCGACAGTGTGTGACAAGTAAGCTGGACCTTCTGGCTTCAGTTACCCATTACACTTATGAAGTAGCTTTGTGCAACGTAAAAACACCGGGAGACAGCTTTATTCTGAATTAGGAGTCTCGTGAACAGCTTTGTAAGAGGGGACAACACGAACGAACATGAACCAACGCCTCAGTAAAACATGCACATGAAGTACGCAGTCGAAAGCCAAATTGCACTAATAACAGGACAGGATGCTGCGTCACAATGCACCCCTTAATGTCAATGTTTGCCCTGATCTTTATTGATATAGGGGATAGTCCGGTTCAGTTGGTCGGTTGGAAACGGCAGCGATATACAAATCCCATTCAGTGGTATACTACCAGGGGTTGCCAATCATCTGGTCGCTCGTGAGGTGCGAATGACAATGGGACATCGGATGCTTTAAGCTATCAACGAAATGACAACAATAACTCAGTCCATGGTGGAGGTCATAAAAAAGTTAGTGGCATGGCCGAATCCTCTCTTGAGGGTGTGCGTCGAGATCATAGAGCCACGGAGGTAACTCCAATCTGCCTGCTGTGTGGTGCATAAAATATTTCCTAAGGTACTCGTCCACACTGTACATGTAACAGTAAGAACGATTATCTGTCCCCCACTTAACGCACGCGATCGTGATTTTTTACTTGCATATTTGTTGGCTTATGCGCGCCAGCGACGTCGTACACAGTTGCTGCCTCCGTGCGTTCGACAACCGGATCCTTAGTTATTGTTTCGTATCGGTGTCCCATAGCGTTCCACGGAACCTGCTGTAACCTTTGTACAATGTACGTTGGCTTTCCTATTTACTCTTAATTTCAATTCGCGTTTGACTCTTATATTACGTACCTGAGAATTGTTGATTGGGTGCGCGTACGCACTAAATAGTGACCTCACAATGTGCTGTCGGCTGGTCAACCTTTCTAGAGTGCTAGATATACCCGGACCTGACGTTCGAAAGTTTCCGGATTGTTTAGTTGAGTGATATGGAGTGGGTGGACTCAAAAGAACCGAAGGTCATCTAACTTTACTAGTCCTAGACAGGTTTCTTGCAACTTTTGAAATCATAAAACAGAACTCTCTGGGTAGACTTTTCGTGTTCTCTAATGACCCGATATCATGAAAAGGATAAACGCTGTGTAGATACTTGAACTAATCGTAAGGGTGGGACTGTTGCGTCACTTTACGTTAAGCCTAGCAAAGTCCCGCTCACGACGTGAAACGTCAAGTCCAAACTACGTTTTACTGCGAATGCCTCAGACTGGAATGTTCACCTGTGAGTACTGATCAGTGCAGTGGAGGCCATTGCCTCGGTGTTTCACGATATGAAAGCAGTTACCCAACCAGTATGTCGGAGTTCAGGGTGCTTGTTAAAAATGGGGGTGCACGTTCGAATGTGGCATCCGAGCGCGGGGTGCAGTTAGGTGAGTGCCGGTCCTCAATACGATCGAGAGAAGCTATCTTATAATCACTTCGGTGGTTGAGACACACGTGAGGTATGAGTATCTTCCGGTCTCTGCAAACTGGTAGCAGTGACAACGAATGGGTTGATATTGCCAGATAGCACACTCATCTGTAATAAGTCCAGAAAGTTAGAGGGCTGGGTAGAACACTTTGAGGGTCACTTTGGCTGGCGTGCTGCTTCCACTGTGTTACCGTCACAAACTTGTAGTGTAGTACCGTGGTCGGTAGATTTAGGACCGCTTATTAGGACTGAGGTCCGCAATTGCATTTCGACTCTCAGACGTAATGGAACTGCTGGTCCAGACGACTTCATGCCGCCTCCTTTCAAAGAAGGTGAAGCGACGTTAACAAAGGCCTTGACTCAGTTGTTGCAACTTGTGTGGACGACAGAGACCATCCTTCCGTGCTGGGGTCATTCGATAATCGTTACCACATTCAAGAAAGGCGTGAGGAGCTCTTGAGAAAACTGTAGGGAAATTAGCCTGGCGCTACTCACTATTAGGGTTCTTGCATTCATTCTCCCTCAACAACTCGCTGTAGTTCGACAGGTAAACATTAAGAAAGAACAGATAGGGTTTTGCCCGGGGTGGGGGTGTATAGATCACACTTTTACTCTTCGTCACATTCTGGAGCAGCGTTATGTTTACCGCCGAACAGCATTTGCCGTATTTCTCGATTGTAGAGGTTCGTTCGAATCGGTGGATCGATCTGCACTTTTAGAGTAGTTTAAACACAGGGGTGTACCGACCAAGTATGTGAACACACTGTCGGCCCTTTATTTCCCTACTTCACCTCAGGTTAGGGTTTACGGTGAATTGTCTGACAGTTTCAGCACCAGAAGTGACGTACGTCAAGGCTGTCCACTCTCACCACTTTTGTTTAATTTCGTCATGAATGAAGTGATGTAGGACTGTGGGCAACATTCACAGGATGCCGGTGTTGACCTCCTACCTGATGGAAAGATCACTGATCTTGGTTATGCTGGCAAAAAGTTGTTGCTGCGTGACGACTTTCGAGCAGCACAGGCAATGCGAAACGCCGTTTCGCGTTCTGCTAAGCACTTCGGAATGCGCTTTGCAACTTCAAATAACAAAGTGCTTCTGCAAGGTTGCAGTGTTTACGTAGGTTCAATGCTGGATAATGAAATGGAATTTTTTGACCGGCTTACATACTTGAGAAGCAGAGGTGTAAGAAGTGGAATAGAAGCTCGTATGCGCAAGGCCTGGACGACATTCGTTAATCTATGGCACGTTTAGCGACAGAGATCTCTGTGACTTAACGGTCGCGTATGTGCGGCGACGATGAGGGCTGTATTAATTTACGGCAGCGAAACATGGGCGCTGAAAGTTGAGGACGTGAACCGTCCTTAGGTATTTGACCACCGACGTCTGTGTATTGGGTGGCACCAACGAGTAAACAACAAGGAGGTTGGGAAGCGGGTATTTGTTACTGATTGTCAAACGAGTTCAATCTTGATCTCTCCCCGGTCTTAGATGGTTAGGTCACGTACTAAGGGCGCCAGCTAGTCGGCTGCCACACCGAACACTGCCAACGCTGCGACTGGTTTAAGATGCGAGGTGGACGGATGATGAGCTGGCGTAGAGGAATAAAGTCATTCACCAAGAGGTTGGCCACTACAAGTGGGTTTTTCGCCCGGGCTATTGACCCTCGCGACTCACAGAGTCGATGGCTCCAAACGCTAGGTAGGATAGAGGTTAATCGGGCTCATTGGCTTGAATGTTGTCCTTCTCTGGCCGAGTTATCTGTGAATTGTGTGTACTTAGTGATGCGGGACAGTAAAAACCATGAGGATGACGATGCTTTACTTTCACTTGCAGCTCGGTTGTTTGTTTACAAAGTGTAGACACTTCGGTCCTGAATGTTTGGATACAGCTATTTATAGACCCATTCCCGTCCTTTTTCCCTGTCTTTCTGTACAGGGTTTGCTTTTTTTCTGCATGGTTGTGTGGCAGTTAGGCATCGGTGAGAACCACAGATGTATGATAGTGTGTGATGACGATGAGAATTTTTTCATCGAGGATCAATCGCGTGATGCGTACTGCGCGAATGCTGCTCTATAGCACGATTACATAACCAACCAGGTGGCGTTGACCGCTTCATGCGTGAGTGTATGTTGTGATGTCACGCAGATCCCTCTAGAATCGAGTGTGCGATAGCCAACTCTTGGGTGGCACACAGGTGAAGCAGCCTATCTCCGCTTTCACTGACTGCACCGATACCCTGGAGTCCGAGACTCCCGGCTAGGTCGCATCCAACTCGCGCATTCGGATCACTCAAGTGAAAAAAGTCGGTCACTCACCGCAGTCGAGCGGATTGTGGTGGACAGCTGATCATATAACTGGTCCATTGTGTTGTCGACGGGACACATAGTTGGACCCTAAACATCAAGAACCGTGGCAGAATTACTCAGACTAATTCGCAGGCGCATGGCTATGTTCCGGAGTTTGATACCGTGTGGTTTGCAATGGTCAAAGAACTGGTGCTGTCAGCGACCGCGAAACAGACACCGTGCTCCCGGATACCTGCTGGACAACTTATCCGTTATGTGTTCAGCGCCTCTTTCTCGGAGCTTACCTTGGTGTGCAAGCGTTGTCTCACTCAAGATGCCGTAGAGGATCACCACCATAGCGATCAGTGTGGTGCGGCCTTCCGGCTTCCCGGTAGTGCACTCCTGACCTATACTGCTACCTTGGCGAGGTGGTCTGGCTTGTATACTGTTTTGATCCAGCAGGCAATGCTGACTAGAACTCGGGTCCTTCCAGGTGCAACCTTGTCTGACAGGCCAAAGAGGAGCAGTCAGACGAAAAGCAGTTGCACTCATAGGATTGTATGTCGCACTACCGACCGCATAGGAGTGCTTAATTAGTGAGGCACGTTCCTATGGGCATACAGCAGAACTATTTTCATATTTGCGGCACTGCTATCTTCCGTATCAGGATGAAGGTGGTTAGAAAGGGTATCCTCAAACAAAGAGTACTTCGATCGCCCAACGGTTGACCGTGACCACCGGCGTATTATCCAATACGGTCGAAAAACATCAAAGATCTCTCAAAAGCCCGATGT
>QNGE01002993.1:60551-78523 GCA_008508345.1 Paragonimus westermani | reverse complement strand
TAGAAACGTACCACTCGAGAAAACAGTGTAGGTGGTTTTTAAACCAGTGTGATCGTGTTTGATGTACGAAGATATATAGATTCCATAGCCTGCAACTATATATGACGGTCGTTTTTCGTCATTTGTTTATCCAAACTTGGACGTAGTACACGCGTGTATATCTTTGTATAAAATTGTTAACGTCGGTGCCTTTGGGCCCCCCTTTTGAATGCCAATTTTTGCTGATCGTTTATTTTGACATCTAGGTGTTCCGAACATGCTACTGTTCGCGGACAGCCTACCCATCTATCTGTTGTCTGTTGCCCCGGACATGAGTCTGCGTCTCGCCTCTGTGCAACTCGGTGGTGAAGTGAAATTGTGGGATCTGTGGGATGACGGAAATATGTACGCTAGTTTGAAACGCAATTTCGTGTTTCCTGCTGATAGCGAAACAGATGCCAATTTGATATACGGAGAGGCGTGCACATTCGCTTGGCAACCATATGGCAAACACATTTGTTTGGCTGGACAGTTGGGTTATGGCGTCATTTTGCAGGTGTGTGTTATATGGAATTTTGGTTTTATGGTTATTTTTGTTTCAACGTCGTAACCCTTTTGATTGTTACAGTTCCAGTTCCAGCGTGTGCATCATAAAGCGTCTTTCACCCATCAACGTGCTAAGTTACATCTCGGCCGGACTGTACTCAAACCGAGCATTCGAAATAATCGGATCTCATACTTAAGAGTGCACCTTCGGTTGTTGCCATTGTTTACCTCTGGGGCGTGAACTATTTTTATCAGCGATGTATTTCACTGCTGGGGTTTCTTTGTAACGCATGGTTACATCGGTTCCTATGTTAATTTCACTTGCTTTTTCGTCGTTCTTGAAAGCAGTCGCATGTATTACCTCAAAAAAGGTCTAATGTCACGATCGATCGCTGGTCATCTAACCGACAGCGTTCCACGCACGGTTTGATAAAACTAGATTTCGGCACCCTGATACTCTCTGTTTCGTACTCCCGTTATATTTAGAGTAATGCAATATCGTCCCTGAAACGGTCCGTTTTCTGCCTGTTCACTTATTAGCGCCCAATTTACATGAATGATTATTAGTGTTTTAGGTTGTAGTATCTGCATTGCTGGTTATATTTTTTGCGCTGCGAGTTTGCAAACAATACCCCTGTACGCGCCTGCCGGCTGGTTTCGGGGGTATTCGCTACTGCCCGTACAATTCAGTTTGGCCATTGTATAAACAAATAGTTACTGGGCCCTGACAATTGAGGTACCCTTTACCCGACCTATACTGCTACCTTGGCGAGGTGATCGGGCTTGTGTACTGTTTTGATCCGGCGGGCTATGCTGACTAGGACTCCGGTCCTTCCAGGTGCAACCTTGTCAGACAGGCCAAAGGGAAGCAGCCAGACGAAATGCAGTTACACTCAGGATTGTATTTTGCACTACTGACCTCTTAGGAGTGCTTAGGTTGTGAGGCACGATCTTATGCAGCAGAACTATTTTTATAGTTGCGGCACTGCTGTCTTCCGTATCAGGAAGAGAGTTTGTGGACAACTGTCTCGGGCGTTCATCACTTCGAGTGATGTTCGTCAGGGGTGTCCGATTTCCTCCTTCCTGTTCAATTTTGTCATGAACAACATTCTGGAGGGTGCGCTTCGCGAATCCAATGAGCTTGGTGTTGAGCTTCTTGCTGGCGCTAGATTCACCGGTATGGAGTACCACGCTGCGCAAGGTGAGTGACCGGGCTGGTTTTTATGGAATGCGCCTCGCACCTTCAAAGTGCAAAGTGCTGCTTCAAGACTGGGGCATTTCCACCCTTACTTTCTGTGTGCAGGTATTACGCTTGGATAGCACTATCTCGTCAGCCTGTAATATTGTTGATGAGATATCAGCGAGGATAGCGAAGGCAGGAGTTGCCTTTGCCAAACTGCGTCATCTGTGGCATCGGAAAGACGTACGGTTGTTACCAAAAGGAGTGGTATATAACGCCTGTGTGCCCTCCATTTTGCTGTATGGTTCGGAAATGTGGCCTGTTCACAAAACAGATATCAACAGGCTTGCTGTGTTTGACCATCGTTGTCTCCGTCAATTGGCCCACATTAAGTGGACTGATCGCGTGAACAATGTGGCAGTTCGCCGGCGGGTATTTCGGAACGGTCGGGATGCGCGATCAATCGGTCAACTAATTACGTTGCACAGCTTGCGATGGTTGGGTCACGTGCTCCGTATGCCAGCTGAGCGTTTACCGTACCGGGAATTATATACTGAGGCCACCAACAGTTGGATAGAACCGCGTGGTGGTCAAGCAACAACGTGGTCACGAAATATGATGATCACCCTGACTGCTCCATTGAGCAAAGTGGACCTGGATGGGGTCGTCGTGATCACTCAAACCGCTGGTTATAGACGCTTTCCGAGATGGCAGTGTGTCTCAGTCAGTGGCATACCTGTATCCATACCATCTTTAGTCCTTACGGTTAGTCATTTTTAGTATTTGTCGACCTTCTTAGTAACGTTTCGTTCTAGGATATTCCACGTCACTGTGAGGTGGACGGCGGTCCGAGTCACAGTACCTTTTGGTCATACTCGTGGCTGTTATGACGATGATGATGTTGGTGCACTGATCCAGTAGTGCAAGCTTAATCGATGTCCTAATGGACACAGTCTTGTGTCCAATAGGATGCTTCGAGTTGACATGTAGGATCTCGAGTTGAGTCTGATTTAACAGTTTGACCTGTGGGACAAAAAGAAATAGGGTTTTCCTGAGTTGGACTTCGTCAAGATCCTTCGACTCAGAAGTCTGACTCACTTGACAGGATGTGCTTACATAGCTCGGGAACGTAAGTAGTGGAATGTTAACGACTCATTCCGGTAACTGCTGCACTTCGTAAATGTGTTGCAAGCTATACCAATCTTTTGGGAATTAGTGTGGTTTTTCCGATTCTCCTGGATAGCACGCCGGCAGTCACGGTCAGCCGTTGGGCGATCGGAGTGTTCTTTTTTGGGGGTGCTTTTTCCAACCCCCTCCTTCCGTACACGAACGACAACAGTCCTGCAACTGTGAATATAGTTCTGCTGTGTGCCCATAGGTTTGTGTCTCACCATCTGAGTACCCTTACCCAGTCAGAAGTGTGGCATACAAACCTAAGAGTGTGATTGCTTCTTGTCTAGCTGCTCCCGTCATTCGAACCCGGAAGGACCGAAGACCTACCCAGCATAATCTTCCGGATCAAAACTACGCATAAGCTTGGTGACCACTTCAAGGTTGCAGTAGGGTGCAGCAGGGTTCTATTTTTCGTGCGGTTTTATTTCTCCCTATGATTGCTTCTTTTTTCCCCGCCTCTCCTGTTACCATTCACTAGTGACGTTAGAATCTGATGGTTATTGGACATTCCTAATACCCCCTGTATTCTACAGAAAGAAATGAACACCTTGTTACATTGAGCTCAGAGTAAGCGATTTGAATTCAACGCTGCGAAATGCAGTGTTATGCATATTCGACATTTGTCTATTATTGCTTGCCGCATCGATAACTCATCTTTTCAGGTGATTAGTGTACAGAAATGTGTGGGAACTTGCGCCTCCTACTTCCTCGGACTTCCTCAGCGTAAGTGTTAACAGGAAATAAGCCGTAGTGCTTAAGCGTTCTTCAGCCGACTGTCTGAACTGTCTGATCTCTCCTATTTCAGACTTTTTCGTGTTGGTTTTATCCTACCTTATCTAGATAGTGGGGAATCGATCTGGCCTACCTTTCTTCAACAAGACATTGCTCCTCAAGTCAGCGACGTGTCACTAAATCTGTCCGTGGGTTGGAAACCGAGCCACCTATGGCACGTCTTGCGAAACCGAATTTTTGCTCACTAGAATTTTGTTGGCCTGGAGGTAAATTGATCTTCCTCGCTTTGGCCATCAGCCCTCTATGCCATTAGTGTAAATGCGGTGAACAAGCGGTGTGGATTGTCCCCTCAAAATTAAACCACAACATTGCCGGTTGCGGCAAACTTACTGCTTTTTCTTGCTATGTTTTGTAAGGCATGGAATGTTGATCCCTAACATGCCATTTTTTCCAAATGTTTTACACACTTTGAGACTTACCTCCGTCATTTGTCAATTTCTGCTCATTTGCTTCTCTTACTTTTTACGTTTCAAGATTATTGCGTCGATATACAGAGTCCTCGAAATCTTTCACTTCTTACTTTCATCAATATTCCATTCCGCTGGTTAGCACTTTGCTGTGGATTCCGTCTGGCTTGTTTTAACTGCTCTATTGATAGGTTTTGGGAAGCGTGGCAGTATTCAGCCTACGTGTAGCCTAGTAGGTCTCTTGGCAGTAAATACCTTGTGAGGTGTAAGCTGCAACTTTAATTTAATTTAAGTCGAGTGAAAATTTCACGTGATTACCATCCGATTAACTGAATCACATGTTTTAAATTCTCAGGCACTACGGCGTGTAGCATACTTGTATGTCGCCAATTTTCTCTACTTCCTTCGTTTTCCTTTTTCTTTTATCTTCTTGCTTGCTGCTGTCCATATTTACCGCACGTCGAGTCGTTGTACTCGCGTACTCGATTGCAAATTGATCGTGTAGGTTCGTGTGCGCAGTCCTGTTGTTTGAGACAGCCAATGTTGGGAGCGATTGGATTGAATTTCAAAGTCTCATTATCATCGTAGTTATGGGTCGTGATAGCTAAATGGTATTGACGTCGATTACCAGACACTATTGCGTGTACGATACTCTGTCTCATGTTAAACAAGTAGATGCACATACTCATTTAACTCAGCTGAGCACAAGTATAAATATAGCAACACGTCGTATGGACAGATAAATGGATAATGGGATTAGTTATTTCATGCCGTAAAGAATTCTGTTCCATAAAGGCTCACGCCGTTGACTGCTGCTATCTACCTTCGAGCACCTGGTCAGTTTCGAACTCCGTCTTGATCTCGTGTGTTCGTGACAACAGGCGCTTTGCATTATAAATACCGATCCACCTATATAACAAAAACTGGGAATGCTCATTTTGGGATCAGACTGATCACCCGCATCGTTGTCAAGTTTCTGAGCGTTAAATGGCGGGATTCATCGTACAATGAATTCACGACATCCTTACGAGCAGACCGATCAGCAAGGATAAGATAAAAATTTCTGTAACTTCCCGCTGTGGTTTTTTACTTCACAGCTTCAGGGACTTCGTTATTAACCGTTTTATCAGCTGGTTCTTATTTGATTTATTCCTCAATTTAGTCGAAGAAGAAAGGACTTACTCTTGAGGAAAAGCGGAAGAAAATGATTGAGTTCTTCTATGAAAAGGTAATTGCGTTTATTTTAATGTCGTTGTGACTTCATCAGCGGGACTTTTTTCAGTTGAAGGAAATTGAACGTTTATGTAATAAAGAAAAGGGAATCAATGCAATGTCCGTGAAGGATGTGTTGATGAGTTTGGTGCATGACGGGATGGTCGATACGGATAAAATTGGTACTTGTGTATATTTTTGGGCCTTCCCGAACAAAGCCGCACAGAAAGTACTGCTGTGTTTCCTTGTTATCTGTGCGCATAGCATAAAAACACGATACAGAAGTTGAAGGATGACATCAAATTGACAGAGCAACAGTCAGCCAAATGCCAGTTGGATCTGGATCAGCTGAACTCAACACGTCCAGATACTGTGTGTTGAAACTCCACAGTTTGCTAACCTATTCCAGGCTGAACGTAGAGAACTGTTGGAAGAACTTCATCGGAAGAAAGGCATTCTTGAACAGTTGTCTTCAGAATTATGTCAGTTGCGAAAATTCGATCCGGAGCTTTTGGACAGCCTTAAACGAGATCGTCTCGTGGCTCTTAATGCGGCCAACCGGTGGACGGGTATGGATTTTCCTGTCTTCACTTCTTCCGTGCTCACCCGAAAATCTACTCAAGCATTTGCCTACTTAAATCCTGTTAGCAGTTAACCGTAAAAAACATGTTTGCGTAGATGGCACGCTCCAATCTAAAATAGAAATAAGCACGTATTGATACCATAGGTGTTAGTTGGTGCGTGCTCATCATATAGCGTATTGCCCTGTGAGTCTCCCATTCTGTACAATATCGCCGTATAATAGGAGCAATAATAGGTCGTTCAACCCGTGGGGCGCTCCAAGTACATAAAAATGGGACCAAAAATTTCTCCAATGACGCTATATCCTTGCTAAACTAACATAACTATATCGAGCTCTGTTATTGTGCATTTATGTGGTATCACGTTAGTTTACGTTGAACAATATATTTGCTTGCCATCGACCTGATTTTGGTGTCAACTTCGTGTACGTTGAGTGAGGAAAAATGATATTGTATTTGGGATCCCGAAGTGAATGTAGACAGAATAGATGTAGGAAACGCTGTTCCATACGACTGACAAACCTGGCTAATTATCCGCAATTTTAGGCTTGTTCCTTCATATTTGGATTTGATCGTCACGTACTCATACACATCGTGGTGGTACCATGATGCTCACGGGCCAAGTTCAGGATTTGCTTTTTGTGAGTGCGTAATTGTCCTCTTACGATGGTTTACTTGCCGAGTGACCTCAATTTCTTTTGAAGGACCTCCAGAACTGTTGCAAGTGGTCACTGTATAGTTTCGACAGTATCGTGTGTGGGCTGGTTCCAGTCAATCGTTACTCCGTAGAGTTAATTAATTAATCCAGGTCATAATGTGGGTTACAAATGTAAACTAATGTCTGGTCAACAATCTGTATTTCGTGGCACTTGTTTATTGCAATGTCACACTTTACGTCAGCTGTAGTCTGTTTCATGTGAGCCAGGGATATCTGGTGCTCGCTGTCAGTCACATATTTGAGCGTCACTTTTTATGGTAATACCAACAATCTACGCACCAGTGCATATCCCACGCGTTTGCACGTACCAGTCGCACTCATATTTGGCAGTTTGGAGCGCACATGCAAGCTAGAGTTGGGCTGAAACCCATTGTGCGGTGCACTTCTGCAGTCTGTCCTGTCAGATTGACGGCATTTCGAGCTGCCTGGCTGGTCTGACACACTACCCATGTGTCGTCTGGATGATGGGGTTGGGCAATAGCCTCAGTGATAGAAAGTACAATCGAAAAGTTTTTACCGTGTTCTAGCGTTATGAGCAGGCTAACCGTAGCGTACCCACGAACCAGATCGGGTTAATGAACAGTGACTACACACCATTGTATAACAAGTGGGCTCACAGGCACGGATTTGTATGTTGTATCTGAATCACGTTGCTCACCACGCCCACCAACGTGAGTGATGACCCATAGCAGTTGGTAGGAACTCAGGACCTCATCGTAATATTCAGCTTTGGGCTGTATCCGTGGTTACTGTTGATCGGGCTTCCATTGGTCCTGATGGTAGTCTTCAAAATCACACAATAAATAAGTACAAACAGTAAAATAGTTGCGGAAAAAAATAATGGGATTTCGGAAACAAAGAAGCAGGGGCAACAACATTACGGATGCACGTTCGCCATTGACTTGGATACGGTCGTATCAATGTTTCCAGCCAGTGGCGTGGATAGTCACGTATACTCACCAACAGGTTAGCACTCGCCAACCTTTTCAAGCCGGGCGATCAGGGCTTTCCCTACTGATGGCCATGCCATTGTGCGACCACCTTGTGGTTTCCTCCAAACATCGGCAGCCACACTGAACAATACACTGTGCAACTGGCGCTTTGTTGGCATACGGAGTATGTGACTCAGTCGGCATATATTGTACATCGATTGCAAACTTCCACATCTAAATACGCGCCGACCGACTGTCGCTTTGTTCACGGATTCAGTGTATTTGATACAGGCAAACTGGGGGAGACCGTAGGTCGGATGCCGAGGTTGTGTGTGCATTTTCCGCACGAATGGGTCATCACTGGTAATAAGGACAACACTGCATACACGAACGAACTGTAAACCCTGTTTTCAATCGACGACGGGGCGTCTTTCTGACGCCATAAGCGAAGAACGTTTGAGAACGCACTATGTGCTTTCACTGCCTTCATGGACATCTCGTTAGGAACATCACAGGCCAATGGAATGCCATTAATCAGGTACATGAGGCGGTTCCCACTTTCGAATGATCGGCCTGTAACAGCGAGCATATGATCAGGACGAACCGAATCGTGCAACTTTTGAGTGCCTGATTGTTCGTTGACCTTGACATTTAAATTGCACGCATAGTAAGGGGGTTAGCGTGCGAAAAAGAGCTGCTTGTAGCTGATGTTAAAAACGCTCAACCATCGCATTTGCTGCCGCATGGTAAGCTATAGTTCGAATGTTCTTGCTTCCTAGGATATTTAAAATGCTCACGAAATGTCTTTGAAAGTGTGATAAAAGTGCAAACTTTGCCAGGTGATGTTTTAGTAAGCCACTGGCTGTTATTTCAGAGGAGAGTTAAGCAGCAGTGCAAGACAACTCATACTGCGATCAACAGCCACCTGAAGGCAGCAAGTGGCTCCTAGATCGACGTACACGTAGTGCAAACGGGTGTCGGGTAAGTGGAAAATACCAAGGGAACCCTTTGTATGACAGTTGAGTTGGGAATATTGGCACTGGAAATGAACGGCTCCACTTGCAGACATCATGGTTTACTTTAGAATATACGGAACTTAGTGGACAAGTTTAGCGAAGCGCGTATGCCCGAATGAGAGTTTATGCAGCGTATCAAACACCCCACAGCGGAAAGCCACAATCACTACAAAATGTGGTGTCTCTCAGGAATTGTTGCAGAGCATTGTCCCTTCTGAGGATGTCAGAAGCACAAGCTGCATTATGAGGGAACTCCTTTGGCAACGATGTTGGATCTCTGGATCAATGCCGTGTGTGACAGTCATGGCTGCAAAATCAATGCCGTTGCCAACAGCTGCTTTGAGGTTATGAACGCTACATTGATTTTTTTCTATCTGATACGTGCAAACCGTGTAGTAGACCGAGTGGTATAATGTAGCTGTTTAACTTCCCTTGGGGAAAACCTGTCGACTGAAGCGTTTAAAGAGTGGATTAACGTTTGTAATCAGTGTAAACCGTGAAGGTTCTGCCCCCCACCGAATAATAGAAGTGGCGAACACGTAAACAAATTGTAAGTAGTTCTATACCAGACGTACTGTGGCGGGATTCCGCAAGCTCTATACGGTTGGAGAAGGTAGGTCACCAATGACCGTTGTTACATTTGCCGTAGGCGTAAGTTGCAATTGACAGCGGTGCGTTTGGGTCAAGATGAGCAGTAAGGTTCATGTCAGCGACAGCATACATGATTTCAATGAACGCATTGCGTTTAGCCTTTGTGAACTAAAACTCACGCTGATCTCCACAAAGGACATCGGTGGTTAGCTACGTTATATGGGCATACCGGGTTATGAACTGCTTATAGTAGCTAACCAAACCACGAAAACGAAAACGAATTCGGTTTGGAGTATTCACGGATGGATTTGACCCTATCCGTCAGCACGCTTATTGTAATTTTTGAGACCTAGTGGTCCACAAGCTCTCTTGTGATCTTACTCAATTCATACTCATCGGAGTTCACTGTGACGCTACGGTCGGTCAAACGCTCAGTAAAACGCAAAATTGCGTATACAGTTTCCTTCTTGGCGAAACAACCACCAAAATGCAATCCCGTTGGGAGTATGCTAAATCTGGACTGTATGTTACTTCATGAATGAAGCGTTAAAAAGTGCGAGCTGAGTTGCTCAAACCGAGTGACATTCGATGGAATTCGGGAAAGTCTAAAATAGATTCGATAACTGCGGCTTTGGGCATATAACGTTTGTCTACCGAAATCTGGTGGCCTGCTCGTCTCAAATCTGCCTTGTAAGCAGGTAATTATATCCTATTTATACGTGATTGAGTACTTGTCAGGGACGGTTGCTTTGTTGAGCGCGCGGTGATCACCAAAAGATCGCTAGTTACCTGACCTTTCCTAACCGTCTGTAACGATGAGGTCCGTGGACACTCGTAAGGGTCTGTTATTTCGAGTCGGAGCTTGTTGGGTTCTGGCTGATCGAGGGCCAAACGACGAGACCTTGCCGAGAAGGGAGGTTCCTTGATGTGAATGTGGTGAAGTCACTGACTGAATGTCATTCGAATTGCAAACGAGCTGTGGGAGCTTATTGAAGAGATCCACAAATTGCCTAGGAGCTGCCGGTGAAGCATATATGCGTGTTATGGCTGCAACCGTCGCGTGCTTGGTCTAGTTCGTGAATGGAATAATTAACGGCATTTTGCACCAACCAGAAGATGAAAGTGGCGGGAAGGTCTTTACTCATTATTGCAAAAGGTACTATGGGGATTGTAAGCGTCCAGCGGAATGTCCATCGGAGGCCCAACTTGGGGAGTATGGAATGGCTATGGGGGTGTCACTGGCAGCACGGAGCTGTAGGCTGTAGGGGCTAGGTGTTTTTTTGCAGGTAGACGTTTAGCCGCTTCCCAGTACCAACCGGGAACGTGATGTCAGTTTCTTCATCTCACACAAAATGAGGCAACTACCGGAATCAGTATCAGTGATACTGTTTTCGTTAAAAATCGGCTACCAAGTTTGTATCGCATTGCTTAGGCGCATCGTTTATCGTAATGTTTGATTCGGTTACTGAACGTTCATGATGCCACCAATAGCCATTTTCTGACTATGATACACACCGCTTGGATGGGTTACTAAATCGACAATCTGGTGACCGGCTTAAAGGAAATCTATTCAGACCGCATCGCAGGACTGTCATTTCTACCCTTATGGTGTTCGAGGTTAACGGGCTGTCAAATTGTTATAACAAGTCAACAGAACGATACCCAGTGTGATTCTAACCACTGAAATGCATACAATAGTGAAAACGGGTTCAGCGCGTTGACTCTGCCAATTATTGGTGTCCCTGTAATGTAGGATGGATAGAGAAAACAAGCTAGCGAGGCACAGAGCTATTGTTTTAGCTGAGAGATAGAAATGACAAATTAACAGCCTGACTAAAACAAAAGCAAGTCGAAAAGCAAGAGCGTGAAAAGTATACAATGATGTGCGCCCATCAAAAATACGTATTACAGTCGCCATCTCGTTTCCACAAATTTCTAGTGAAATAGTATTTGTGTTTCTGGCATGAACACTATTAGTCGCAGAAAGACACCATTTTTGTCTGTATCCCATGGAATTAAGCAATAATTGTGTCAGCTAATTGAATTTCCCAGCGTTTCTGTGTTTGTCTCATGCTTAACTTCTAGTTTTCCAATGCTATGTCTTTTTTCACTAGCTTTTTAGAAGTCAATTTTAATCGGGCGGTAGGTTGTTTGCATCGTTAGGCGATAGTATTGCTTTCTCCACGTGTTCTTTTTTCGTCGAGGATGCTTGTCATCCATCAGGTTTCGACTGATGGTGCACTCTTTTCTGAGGTTGTCCAACACTTGTCTCGTCTTTTATGAGTACGTTGGAATCTCTGGCGTGTGTCATGATAGGCACGCTAGTTAATCGGAATTGTTGCTGTGTTTCTTTTCACGTCTCATCGCATTTCGCTATGTATTCCACTTTAGCCAACTATTCTTTGTTAGTTGCATCTTTTATGTTGAAACTGATTCCTTTGACACGGGAATCCCCCTCGTCGTTTTGAAAGTGGACGGCTTGACATATTTCTGATCCACTCTTCGTACTAATATCCTACTCTACCAGTTTCGACAGCCTTTCATTAAGTGTCATTCTTCTTCTTCCTAGTACTTATATCTCCTCATCTTCTTACTGCCTTTAGTTTCTTCAAGTGGTATTCACCGATTATTTGTCCACACTTTTCTCTTCTGGTTGTCATCGATTGTGGGCATCGGTTGTAACATTCGTTTCCCATTTCGTCTGACCATCGAACAAGCATGTAGATGATTGAGTGTTGGTATCTAGTTGATGCACGGTAGATGGACGTTCTGATGCAAGCAGTGTTTTTGAAAGAAAAGTCACTCACGCGCGGAAGCTCTCTGCATGCAAAGGGTTCCTGATACCACCACTACTGGTATGAAAATTAGAAATATGCACCACTACTTTGAAAGAGCAAAGTGCATGGCATATAAGCCAGCCATATCGTTTAGTCGGTACAATGTGTCGGTACAATGTTCTCTACATAACCAAGTGAAGCAATGTTGTTCGCACACCCATCTTCAGCAACTTATTACTTGGGAGTAGTTTCACTCTTAGACACTCGGAACCTCCGAGTGCTCCTTCTAAAACATCATGCATCATGTTGCTAAAGAGGAAGTTCAGACATTCCTGTCACGTGTCGCTGGGGCGTGGGAGCGCTCGAGGGAGCTGCCCAAAATTTCGCATTCTGCACTCAGAATGGGCACTTAACGACCTCAACAAACGGATGTACTTCGATGAGATCCCTGTGCGATAGAGACGGACTCATAGGGCATAGTGAGGGGCTGAATCGAATGCAGCCTTTAGATCTGAAAAATAATACAATCGTTGACTGAAAAACGAGGTGTCGATAATTCGATGTCTCAGTGGTTGACGGAGGGTGCAGGGTGCGGAACCGGTAGGTGTAATTGAATCCGGATTGAAGATGTGAAGAAATATGCGACGTTCGCCTGATGAAAAGTGCTATGAGGGTGTTTTTTCATCCAGATTATGGATACTAAAAAAACGAATCCATAAATGGAAATCATTTACAAATTAGAAGGATACTAATTGCAGTGGCAATGTCACTCCAGTTTCGTCTCTTACCACATTGCTGGAGAACTGCGCGTTCTGACCCGAGTATTACGTACCGATTTTGTAGCTTCACAATAAAACACTGTCGATCTGCCTGTTATCACTACGTTTCGCGCTGATAGATCTTCCACCATAAATGGAAAATCTAAACGAACGTCGCAAATTTTGGGTGAAGTTTGGTCAACGGTGAGGTGCTCCGAGAGTTCTCGGTTATCAAACATATGCTAGTGTACTCCCCCTCGAAGTTCGTGACTTGTTTTGACATGTAGCTCCACGAACCGTTAGAAAGTGATTCTCAATGAACACGTTGCACCTGTAGGTGTGCTCTTCTGAAGATTGTTTTTTTGAACTTGTCACTGGGAGCAACACAGCTCAAACTAGTAAAATGAGTGCACCAACTTGAGTAGTTTCTCAATACGCTTGTTAGTAATGTGCTCAGAAGTGGAGAACGGCTCTCGCATCCTATGCACATTCGCTATTTGACGAATTCAACGTTTTTCTTACGGACACAAATGGCTAGAAGTTAGCACAGATGGAGGCGATAGTTAGACTAATTAATGAAGGCTTTCCTAAAGTGTTCTCCAAGGACAGTCTCAAAACCCGTTAGATGAGTGCCACATTTGTGGAGAAACAATGTCTATTCCTTACAGGTAAGGACCCTCAGAAATCTGTTACTGATGAGTAGTTGGGGATTTGGTTTATTTTCAATTCGACCATCACTCACATTTGATCGCAGCGTTCGCATTCAGATAGACTTTCCAGCCAGCCTGTTTCGAAAAGAAGCATTAGACTCGAGTTTCGCTCTCATTAGAGCTAATCAGTAGTGCATATCCTTGCCACGGTTCAAATCCCGGTCATGGCAAGGATATGCACTACTGACGAGCTCTAATGAGATTGAACCTCGAGTCTGGTGCTTCTTTTCGAAAGAGGCTGACTGGAAAGTCTGTCTGAATGCGAAGGCTGCGATCAAATGTGAGTGATGGTCAAATTGAAAAGAAATCTGTTATTGGATTGTGAATGTACTGGTCACCAGGACAATTCTTAGAAATGGGGCGAAGTATTGTTCAATCTTGGTGCAGTTTAAGGAGGCTCCAGCTTTAAACGGAACTCGTAATCGCATGTTTATATTTGTGTCATTGTTTAAGGGCTCTCACTGGACAGAATACCATAGAACCAGAAACTAGAAAAAGCGACCACTGAAAGGCTAAAGGGGATCGCACCACACAATTAACTTGGATCGCAGGTCAAGATGAGAGTCCGTGGTTGCTAGTCGTGCACTGATTGCCGGTTTGTCATGTGTTGTCCTGCTTTGAATACAGAGCCGTCGGCTAATCTCATGGCCCTGTTTGTTTATCTAATATGGCAATAGTTGCTAAAACATTGCTAAAACGTTTTGCTAAGCCATCTATTTCTATTCTGTACATGTCCCTATATTTCTTTGACAGTATTTAATTGCATTTGCAAATGACAGATTTGATGAAGTAATATTATCCGATCCTTTATGTGAAATGTCTTCCTTTCTATTTGTTGATCATAACAAAGGTATACCGCTGTTAGCATACTTGTCACTAATACAGTTCAGTGTCTCGTTAACCAGTATTTAAAAATTCAGCCGAATTCACATGTGAATAGTGCAAAGGCCGCTGGACCGTTCTGAAGAGAAGCAAATGTCCTGTTAACTTCTGTCAGTAACCCCAGTCACTTAAAAATCACCGAGTTCACCTGCGCTGCTGCGCAATGGTTCTGGTCACTGATGAATAGATGATGTTGGTTTACGTACATTGCCAGAGTTTGTGAATACAAAGGCTGCGGCTAAACGTTTGATCTGTTCATATCAGTCGGGACTCCCTAATACTCAGTCACTACACTTTTCGTTGTCTCAATACCACTGTTAATTTGCCGCACATGTAATATTCACTAACCTGAAAACGGACAGCATACCAACGCCCCGAATAATCGCCGTTTACCTGTTATTCAAACTGCACTAACAGTTGTATCGTTCAGATGCAAGTGGTCATGAGCATCTACCCGTATATTATTCTCCGATCCTGTCGCGTCATGAGCCGGTGTGTTTATTCTTTGGACTTGGAGCCACTTTGTTATGTCATTACGACCTTCACTTTCGGATGACAATTAATGCTGATTAAAGCTTTGCATACAACATTGCCGATTCAAGTCGTACTACTTTAACTTCAGATTCACTCAAAAGAATCCAACATCATGACAGCAGATCACCTTGTGTACACAAATCCACGTGTAGCTATGCAAAAGGATACTCAAATTGACCGATAGGGCTTTAATCTTAAGTGTGGAGAAGCATATAGTCAAACGGATCACACACCCCGACGCGATAATGCCGGCTAATCGTTACCTCTTAGTTTCATAAGTTGGGCAGCGTGTCACAACCTAACCCCAGCCTACGGTTTCTGGGACTTGTAATCGTCGTGATAAAACCAGTTGTCGCTTCTATTGTTATGGATTGCAATATATTAGTGGTTCACACTGACGGTTGTCTATCATGTAACTGTGGTAAGAGCAAACACTGGTTTAAAGATAGCGAAGAAGGGATAGGATCTATATCCAGAAACCACTTTATCTGAACTCAACCGAGCAGTATCAAGTTTTATGGACTTTGCCGGCAAGTGAATGGGCTGCAGATGAATGTCAAGCGGTATTTGCTTCTTTGCGGATTTCGTACCCCACCTCTTCTTTCATCATTACTTGGCAGATAATGTCACCACGGAAGTTGAGTAGCCACCTTGTCTTCTAGGTTTAACTGAATACGAAATGTTTTATGCGAAGTGTACACATCAACATATGCCTACATCATTTTTCAGCTTCTGCTGGCTCGCAATCCATATGAAGTAAACGTGAGACGGGGCCTACCGATGTGTCTCATGGGTTAACTATGAGCCAGTCTGATAGGTCTAAGTTGTTGTGGGTTTGAACAAAAAGATGCGGAGGTGCACATCTTAAGCACCTAGTAACTGGTATTACGAAAGTTTTCGATTCAACATGCAAAATGCGGGACAAGGTGGACAATGTGGATAAAAAGTAAACGTCAGTCATTGTGGACTGAACGACGTTCTCGGCAGTTCAGGAACACAACAGCCTAAGGTTCACTAGCAGTTATACTATTAAAACAGACGTAAACCAGTATGTTCCGACGACTACAGCCAATTTTAAATGCCGTGGGTTATGAGGGCTGAGGTCAGCTTCACACTTTCGTCTGCTGAATCCGTGTGTCGTTCAACCGACGGACGTGTGGGGCTTCTAATTAATCGTCTCAATCGCGTCGGGTTTTGAGCTTTTTCGGGTTGTTCAGGTTAAAGCCCCCATACGTAGTTACACGAATTGGTGTGCACTGTGATTTCATACCGTTAAACTGCTATCTTTTAAATGATGGTGGAGGTAGCCTCTGTGTATGAGCAAGGAATAATCGTTTCCAAACTTATCCTTTCCAGACCTATCTAAAATAAACCAATAACTATCCTTTTTGTTGGTTTATTTTTTAGATAACGTATTTGTTATGCAGTCTTGGTTGACCAAGAAATTTCCCATAGATGAAACCACTTTCCGTCGTCAGTTCAATATCCCAGAGAACTTCGATTATATCGAGTAATTAATTGTCAGTCCATCTGAAGTGACGCGTTTTTGTTCACATATTGTATCTATTCGCCGATATTCACGTGTATTTTGGAAGCGAACAGTACAGTGTTGCGCATTACCCCATCCCATTTTTGTTGCACTTCTGTGTTGGAAAGCAGTTTGTTAATGTCTGATAGGGTTGTGCCATGTTTTGAATAATCTAGGACTGGCGAGATGAAATCGTTTCGTATTCTCTTCTAAAGCGAAAACAGAACAAAATAGATGAACGATTTGCCGAGAAAAGAATAATCACTTATGACTTCCTAAAACGGCGTTGGGTTTCCTAAGGACGATCAAGGCATACGTGCTGTTGAATCCTTTTGAGAACAGCAGAGACGTGACTAGTTGACGAAACCACTAAACTGAAGCGGACTCATTTATCTGCACAATGTGATCACGAGAAGCATTGAAACTGTTCCGGCTTCACGTCTGGATTAAGCTAAATACTCAGCTGCCGATTAGGTCGAGCTTCTGTTGATTGGCCACGGCTTATTGTATGATCATCATCATAATCATAGACAGCAATACATCAGTGGTACAAACTAATGCTTAACTCGTTGGCTCATCGATTGACATTACCATTTTAATATGCATATATCTTATCTTTGATTGGGTTGGCGTTATCATTTTAGTTAGATGAGCATTGTATGCGCCAACGAGTTTTCTTGACGGTAGACATTATTTCTCACTGGTTAAGCGAAGCAATAACACAACGGTGTTATGCAACTGTTGACAAATTAATGGCCGGTGTGACCCTGCGCATGGTAGCTGTCTGCTCGTCGGCTGAAAGAAAACCGGTCATCAGTTACAGGCTGATGTGTGATTGTCTAAAAACCGCGCAGCTTAGTTCATTTCTAACAGCAATTGTTTCTTTACGCAGCATCGCGAGTGGTTTGTCCTAGTGTGTATTGGAGACTTTACTCCTGTGGACTTCATATGCCATTTCGATTGGGATGTGCTGGCGTTGAATCCCAGCTGCAGTCCTCTTTGGTCCATTTGCACTGACTACATATTATACAGTGCCGCTTCCGCGTGAAACCGATATTTGAGGAAGTGTATGTTGATCGTTGTAGTGTTCTGATATTAGATATAAGTTTGATTCGCTCCTAATGTTGTGAACCCAGAAGGCGGGTGACACAGAAGTTTATTTGGGGAAACCAACACACGACTTATGTGTCTCAACGGGACTACGAACAGAAACACTCATTTGCACACCACACTCGTCTGAGGATGCTCCAGTCGCTTTGGACACCATGTCTCAGTTCCGTCATGTGGCGAAACCTATTGTACGTGATGCTACCCACTAATGATCCTTCACGTATCTCTCCCGTATTTATCCCGCAATCGTTTCGATCCATGCTGCTACTGAATAATGGTGTAAGTAATATGGTTCGACCGTCTCTTCTCACTACACTAGTACATACGGTTGACAAATGTTTGGGTTGCCCTTGCTATCGTACACACGATACATGGTTCGGGTATGGAAAGGCGTGCTTAGTAAGTTAGAAGTGCAGTCAAGAGTAAATGGATCGCAAAATAGTGGGGGTAGTTCATCCTTTATTAAGATATAATTTGCACATAATTCACAATTGCTCCTTTACGAAAGGGACTAACCGGAAAGTCTGTGGGAACGCGACAGCTGTG
>QNGE01002993.1:15474-56802 GCA_008508345.1 Paragonimus westermani | reverse complement strand
CACAGAAGTTTATTTGGGGAAACCAACACACGACTTATGTGTCTCAACGGGACTACGAACAGAAACACTCATTTGCACACCACACTCGTCTGAGGATGCTCCAGTCGCTTTGGACACCATGTCTCAGTTCCGTCATGTGGCGAAACCTATTGTACGTGATGCTACCCACTAATGATCCTTCACGTATCTCTCCCGTATTTATCCCGCAATCGTTTCGATCCATGCTGCTACTGAATAATGGTGTAAGTAATATGGTTCGACCGTCTCTTCTCACTACACTAGTACATACGGTTGACAAATGTTTGGGTTGCCCTTGCTATCGTACACACGATACATGGTTCGGGTATGGAAAGGCGTGCTTAGTAAGTTAGAAGTGCAGTCAAGAGTAAATGGATCGCAAAATAGTGGGGGTAGTTCATCCTTTATTAAGATATAATTTGCACATAATTCACAATTGCTCCTTTACGAAAGGGACTAACCGGAAAGTCTGTGGGAACGCGACAGCTGTGATCGATTGTGAGTGATGTTCAGATTGTGTGAATCAGAATCCCCTGCTGCTCCACTGTTCGATGTTTAGTTAACCTCCCACCCATTCGGATCTTTATATTTGCTAGTTCTGGTTATCGTTGCGTACTTCTCGCAGACTTAATATCCATCACCTGTGACTTAGTTCAGCAATATGAACATCTGGATGTATGTATTTCACCCCCATCGTTGTACGGGTAAACGCATGAATGCGTGGCTCCAGTACGGAAATAAGGCACCGAAACGCATGATCTCATACAGAAGATAATCTTTGGTTTGTGATTTCCTGTCTTAGTGTTACAGTGGGATATTTCAGAATGGTTTATTTTTAGAAATTTGGGAACCAAATTTGAATGAGAAAAACCAGTGATGTGCAGCGTGTTAGCACAACTGTCGGGTGAAACCGACGATCATAAATGGACAATAATAAACGAGCAAGAAAAAACCAGACATCCACGTCCGATGACCTGTTTAATATCGGCGGTCATGAAAAGTTGCTTCGGATGGCTACCTCCTGTTTTTCGTCCGGGAAAGTTTGAACAGTTCGGTTGTGACTGCTGTTAATGGGTGAGAAGCACTGTCCACATAAATGTCTGCTCGTTTTAAACCCATGTTTGAGGGAATGGCTTCTTAACCGATCATTCCGGGTTAGTTTCAAGCTGTTTGTTAGCGGATGTGAGTTTGATTTTATGCATTAGCATTGTATCTTCTAGTGAGTTCTGATGGCAGTGTTTCCAATTAAAAATGCACCCTAGACCCCATGCCGTCCATTCTTCGATGTTTTCTACAAGTGCTATTTTTTTCTTGGACATGCAGGGACGTACAATAGTGTTGTGGATTACGATGAAATCTCCTACACATTCTTCCCAAAATGTTATATCGCCTTTGGTCTCTCCGGTGCGGTTGCACAGTATGGAGATTTGGCCATGCCAACCTTTCAAACTGTGGCCTCATTTGACCAAGACCTTTGGACCCACGGTTGTGTTAATGTGCAATCCAGTTTCACATGTGACTGCTCACATATCTCATTAGCTTCATGACCAAGGGAAGTTGAGACTTCCGTCTAGCATATCATTGGACGCATAACAAAAGCAGGAGGATTTATAACCTTACACGCCACCCGATGTAGTCCCGGATAGCTGTATAAAAAAAGTTCACAAACAGTACAAGATGCTGATACATTGGCCACAGTGTTTATAAAATAGGGTTCCGAGGTATTGATGAAGTTGCCTGTTATCCGAATGACATTCTGAATAGTGCGTAAGGGGCCGTACAACGGGTGATCTGGACATCATCCCGACCAAATAAGGGAACGACTGGTCATGTGAGTTGCGTTCTAGATGTGGAATCGTTCTATCACGCGTGCGTTTTTGGAATGGAATATAGATCAGCGGTCGCGTCACCTCTCCTTTTCAGTAGCCATACCGAAAGGGAATCGCGGTCTCTGTCGTTCCTCGTGCACTCTGTTCTTATTATGCATCAGTCGCGCTGGAAGCGAGTGGGTTGCAGCTCGATCACCAAATTGAGAAATGGTGCTGTGCTAGTGTGCAAGCAGTACGACTTGATATTTCCACTGCTTGTGTAGGGTATAGTGGGCACCGTTTAAAGAAGCTTAATAAATGAGAAGACTAGGTGACGTTGCGACTTATTTTGATGTCACGATCTACTGAGGTGAGCTCAAAGTGGAGATTTTTTGACCTCTAAACCGGGTTTGGTTTTCATAGAAGAGGATCCGATCAGCTCCCATACAATATAGATAAGTTGATTTTGTGACGCAGTTGCTTCCATTCATCTGTCTGGCCGCTGCAGTCAACTGAGAATAAGAAGCAGGTCAAACTGTAGTCGCCATTTCCTCTGATAGACAAGTGGTTGGTAATACTGGAGGTGCGCATTCCGAAGTTAAATGTACCAGCTGGAAAGAACAAATCACATTGTTCACGTGTCGAAAATTTGAAATGATATCCTGGTCACTACGACGGCTATCGGAATTCGGCTGCGGAACCCTAATCTGTACTTTGTTCAAGCACCGAAGTTGCCATGACCTGCTGTCGTTGGAACAAGTGACGCGGTACCATAGTCAGCATATCCGTAATCGCCAAGTAACCCTGATTCACACTGTATTGGGGTCCACGCAACCCTGATCTGACAACTATTTTCATATTTATCGTGTGTTTGGCCCCAGGATGACGCATCGCAAACGTGCCTGTTTACCACACTTTGACTTCTGACATGACAGCGATTGTCCCTACCATGTCAGCCACACCGTTTTCGGCTGTTAGCTTTTTTGTTCATTCTACGTGTACCTCAGGTTGGTCATTATTCGTGATAACCGAGCTACAGTCCTTGAAGTATGACCCAGTCGATGAAATATCTGAGATATTCCCAGATGAATCCGTCTGACCAATGTCGTCTAGAGAAGTCATCAACAGTACAGGAAACAAGTATCTGAGAGTAGTCGTTCACATCTGGTACCAACACTATCGATGTCGTGCGAACCATCATTTCCGTATTACAACGTGATAAACTATCAAAAGTTCCTAAAACACAAATCTGTAGATCCGAATATAGTCTCTGCCAAGATCGTGCGCTAAATGTTGTCAAGGCCACTCTGTGGAACCTTTTGATCGATCTTACCGAGAAGTCAACCTACCAAAAGCTTGAGAGGTGTGCAATGTCGCCCATCCATAAAGGCAGGAATCGCAATGAGCTTGCTGATTAAATTAATATCGATTGACGACCACTTGCGTAGGCATTTGATTCGATTTGCACTGTTGCCTGAGAGCTAACACGGATTATGAAGGAGGATTTACATGTTACTAGTATACTTGCTGCTCGGAAAGAATTTACAAAGACGGCCGATGAAGCCAAACCAGTTGGTGTAATTTTTCTAGACTTCTCTAAGGCCTTCGATTGAGTAGACCAATTGACGCTGCGCGTGGGACTTTGTAATTGTGTTATAATAAATCCCCTAAACCTGCGGCTCACCGGTCACCTCCAAAATCACCGCTCTAATGTTCGAGTGAACGAAGCCCTCTCAGAATAATACTGTCCGACCAGCGGTGTGCCACACGGTTCCACAGTAAGACCCCGGTTCTTTAACGTGTGTCGGAAACACTACAGATTATCAATTCATCGCGACTATGTGTCGATAACACTAAAAGTTGGCGTATAGTGGGTAATGTAACTGAAAGTAGGAGACTAGAGTAATCTAAACACCTTGCACTGGTTCCTGTTAAACACTGCTAAACTTGTGGTGATGCATGTTATCCGGGATAACCACCTCGCGCCAACCAGGCTTCTCAACAGACAGCTCCATTATGATGTTTAATTCGCTAGTGCGCGCCCACCTTGAGCTTAATATCCAAGCTAGTCGTCCTTGTCTCGTGGAGAACACCACTCCTGTTGAGAAATTATCACACAGCTACAGAACGGATTATGGTACTACATTCTATACCCAAAATGAGACGGTTCTCAGCGCACTCCAGGCATATCGGAGATCGATTGATTTTCGTGTATAGGATCTCCTATCAACCCCAACATTTCCCTGAGAAAAATACGTGTGCTTGGCGAAAAATGCTAAATCAAAGAATAGTGTTGTAATGTCCGTGCCTCGTTCTTGATGCTAGCCAGCTGTTGCCTGCTATGTTGCAGTACGATTGTTGTTGTTGATGGTAGTCAAGTAAGAATTTTACATTAATAAATATCTCATCCAGCTTAGTCAGTAGATCGTCCATTTTATCTCTGATCAAACAAATAGCTCCTACTCTCTTCCTGGAGATGAGTTACACCATACTTGGTCTGACCGACATGACTCCGTCGTAAACGAAGCTAAAATTCAGCAGATCAAGTAGAGCGGATCTTGGTATCTGACACAACAAACTGGTCGGCGCTATTATAATTAGGACTGGATACACCAGTTCACCTTACAGCGGTCGAAGTGGAAGTGGTATGCCATTCACACCGACTACACCCCGAGCGACACATAGTCATGCTGTGCAAAGTGTGACCCAGAGAGCACAGTCGTTGAAATGTACTGTGCACGTGGATTGATACTATGCACCCGCTCTGAAATTAGTCACTGCCCCTTTGTTCAAAGATGGCCAGAGAGGACACGAAGTCAGACTATGGCGATGTTAAACACAACAAACCTGACGGGAATTGTCACAATACTTATCTTTAAGGAGACAACAACGACCGTTCCCCATCAAAGTAGTCGCTGCAGTATCGGAAGGATTTTGTAGGAGAGTGCGACGAGATTCGAATGAGATGGGTTTTTGGTTGAAAGTTCAGCCAACCAGAGTTCGCGCACAAGCTGCTGCATATGAGACTGTGGTTGATCGGCACCAAACACTCAAAAACGGTGATCGGCTGTATCAGATTCAAACGACTGAGTTACTCGATAGAAGGTCGTGGAGCGCAGCAACGAACTGGTCAATTAAAACGCAAGAACGCGTGCCGCCCAATAGCAATCACACTGTTGGTGCTCTGTAAAAAAAGTTTTTTTTTTCAATAAAGTGAGACAGCTTCGTGCCACCCGGACTGTGGTTGCCTTGGTTTCGTCGATTCGGTAGCCCAAAACGCGACAGAGGAAACCAGGGTAGTAAACTCGAAGGGTTAGACGTTAATCGCCATGTACTTCAGCTAATCGTTGTCAGTATGACCAAGGATTTAGTGTGATCTTTCACGCGTTTGCATGTTAAGCTGGTTATTGGGGCGTGTTCTCGGTCGAGTCACCGATTGTCTTATAAAATTTAACAATTGTTACGACGAAGAGTCGACCTAGCCTAGAGTATCAGTTCATTAACAGAAAAACCGAGAAGTGTGAAAGTCAATTTAGAAGAACTGGAGGAAGTGTCCGAGATCACGACAGAAGCCTCTTCGTCAACAAAGAACACAATGTGTGCTAAAGTATCTTGAGGGAATTGGACAATGTGTGAAACTAGAACTGATTCCGGCCGAATTACTTCGGAGAAAAAGGGTTACACGGTCGTGCAAAGTTGAAGTATTTAAGACAGAAGCTGCACTTCATGCAGATGGGAAAAAGTGACATTGTGTGGACTGATGATCACAGCGAATGCGTGTTCGGACCAACTGGGTCTGACCGCTGTTTAGCTGGTCAGAATACATGTAGTTCTACTCAGGTAAATGAAAAAAAGAAATGACTTCGATTCGGAAATACGTAACAAGAGAACAATCGAACTGCCAAAATCGTACATGATAGCCGTTTAAAAGGGTGACATTCGTAGAGTTGTGAATGACGAAGAATTCAAAGAGACTGGAGCTTTTTTAAAAGGCGCATATAATTGGAATAAATCAAAATATAGCTCCAGAAGCTGTCTTCTGTCGGGCCACGTGAGTGAGTCGTGTGGCCGTGTACGGGCGCCTCTGGTGTCTGAAAATAATAATGACGGAACGCTCATCGGGGTGGGATTTTTCTGAAGCTTGTCTAGTAGATATCGGGACACACGGACCAATCGGATTTGGATTTACAATCCCAATATTTTCCATTGAATAAAAAGATCATGACGCCCGTGTCTTCATCTCGTTTCAGATCAAACCACAATGGTCTGTGAGCGTTGTCCACGTGGTCCACTGTAGGATTAAAAGGAGGATTAAGTAACCAATCACGGATAAACACATTATTCCAAACATAGGCACTTCCGTAAATAACCGAAAAGGGCTGGGAATTAAAGTGCATATGTATGTAGAGGCTGGGACGGTAGGATCCGTGGTTTCTGTAGTACTGAGTCATAGTTTTCGAGCTGAATATTGTTCGAAGTTTAGTGCATTTGAAGCGGTTTGTTTTTAAGGAAGGATCGTAAATTCCATCCTTTCGTTTTCGAACCACATAGCTTATGAAATATATTACACGCATGACACGGATGTTAACTAGAATGAATGGAACAGAATGAGGCATGTGCGTCTTGCTCAACAGCCTACTCAGTACACTCAGACCGGGGGAAAAGATTCATCGAGCTGGCAATTTCAGGGGACATTTAACCCGGGAAGAAGGCAAATTTAACTTTTTGTAAAGTTCTACCGCGGATGTCTAAAAAAAAGTTGTCCACATCATATTCCTTTCAAAATCGAACGTTTAATGAATACTCTCTTTAAGATGATTAAAACTAATTCGAAATGCGCGTACAATACGGTGAACTTGTCAAGATCTCGTACACGTATTGACTGCTTCTAACTCCAATAAGGACAAATGAAATCTTGTGCTATCTATAAGTTATTCTATTCAGCAATTTCCTAACAGCCTCACAATCACTTCCATTTGTAGAACAGAGAAAGTAGAATCAACAAGAACTTTCAAAAGCATTGGTACATTTTTGATGGATCAGTATCGCACCGTAGTTTACGATCGCGGTGAAGGCCCACACGATTTGCGAACTTTGAAGCATATTAAAGCCCTATTGATAAGACACCAGAAGCCGGCTCTGGACTCAAAAACAATTTACAGTCAATCTTTGCTTGCTGTGTGTTTAACTATGTGTACCACTCACGACCCAGATTAATCTATATCTCTGATCATTTAGGATTTACGGATTTTAGTTTCGAAACGTCACACGTTTACAACCGTGGAAGAGGTTCGGACTGAATTCATATCGTATCATATAGTGTTTCCAGCTCTAACATTCAAATAGCTCAGATGGGCTTAATGTCTCAAATAAACCAACAAATATGAGATTCACAATAACACATTCGGTTGAACTAACATTGTCTCCGCACGTGACTAGCGAAACCTATGAAGATTATGGTAAATTGGATCGGAAATCAAATTCAACTCTAACGGCGACTCTTTTAAATGAGCCAAAAGCCAGTCTTTGAGGTGAAAATAATAACTGAGCCACGTAATTATTTTTTTACCTTACAGTCTAGCAATACAACGCATCAGTAAACTGCTTCGAACACTAGTGAAGACTCACGGAAACTGCTGATGAGCGTCGGGGTCAATGCGGATTTGGACAGCGAAGGATTAGAGTCGGAAGTTTCAGATAAGGACTCCAGGTTTTTGTGCCCCGAACTGTTCGTACTATCACTCGTTCTGGCTGTTTGATTTAGTGAATCTGTCGCCAGTTGAATGGCAGCTTGGCGACGTCGGTGACGCTGCTTTTCTTCGAGAACCACTTTCTCACGATTAGCCTCATCCCATCGGCCCAGTTCCATCAGACGTTGGTCTGGTCTGGCGCGACAGTCTGTGGGGGACACACCTTCCTCTTCTTCATTTAACTGTAGTGCGAGAGTGGTAAAGAAATACATTTTGTCAGCATCCGCAGGCAGCGGAGTTTTTTGCCATATCAAGCGCGAAGGCCCTGTTTCCAACACGGGTTTTCCATTGCGCGTCGTTCTCGAACTCACAACCGTCGCATATTCCATCGATTCATCCCAAGTTCCGTTGAGCACATAGCGTACGTCTCCAGACCTGTTAGTTACTGCGCCAGTAACCTATCAGTGTTGAAATCGATACAGGAAGAATGAAATTGAAGCAGGAATGAGACGCACGGCGGTATCGAATACGCATAAAGACTTTCAAAGAGTAAACTGCTTTATAATTTTATTGTTCGATAGGATTATAAATTATGATAAGGGCAGCAACAAATCACTGTGTATCCATTTCACAAGAACCTACAAAGTGATGGGCACTTACGATGAGTAAAGTTCAGATTATTCTTAGGGGCTACACCATTTCAAAATGATTGTCCTATCACTTTAAGATTCTCATTAGCTAGTCCGCGATCTGACTCGCACATATACACAGAGGTGAGGGAGCTACAAGACTTTGAATGTGATGTCACTGCGTTATATTGAATCACATAAAATCTAATATAACTACACGGACCTGTTGGAGGGCTGTTTGGACCAACGAGCGCATTTCATTCCGGTAGGGACCACAGGTTGCGATATTCAAATTCTCATATAGTACCAATTTGCCGTGAGATTAAGACAGTAGCTCATCATTAATTCCGAACTGTGTCATCACCAAGGAATTGACTGGAAATGTTTACGGTTCATGTGAACGGATACTTTGTAAAAACCCTGGACGCAGTTCAAATTAATTACGCGAAGAGTGAAGACAACTATGGAACGAGTGTGCTACGAATGGTAAATCATATGAATATTTGGAGTTAAGGAACTGAATGATCTAGCTAGTAAACGATCGACTGATCAGGTTTTATTTACCAGGAAGACACAGTCTAAGAGAACGGTCACATGAATTCGCTGTCGCACAACAGACAAGGATCTGAACGGCCCTCATGCGATCACGCCGGTGTTCGCGCACATGCGGGTGCGAACTTTGGCTTTTGTTGAACGAGGATGGAACAAAGTAGCACGCGCGATCCTAACCAAAGACAACTGTCACGTGAGTTCTGATCAGAGGACCAAGCGATCGACTGACCTCGGCCAACGCCAATAGGAACGGTACAGCTTTGACAGACCTGTGACTTGAATGATACCAGAACTGGTGGAAGCAACTGTAGTCCACGTGGACCGGACAGAATGGGGCACTGAATTAGTCGTGAAGAGGTTCACCGAAATGTCTGGAAGATGGGTGAATTCTGCCATATCTGAGCTTAATGGTCATGTTCTTCCATTCCCATTCGCGCAGATTTCCCTCACTGTGTTGACGTTCGCTACAGACACCAACTTTGAGGCTAAAGAATTTCAGCACGACAGTTGGAGTCAGACTTGCTTGTTCATGTAGGGTTTTCCCTGCCATGGGCCGGACACAGGAGACAACGATCACACATGGCCGAGAATCGTAAGCAATGGCTCCTGTGAGCTTGTACTCCACGAATGATTGTTAACTTTCTCACTATTTACTCAGTACATCATTCGTTGGGACACTGATTCCAATTATATCAAAGGCGATAGCGGGGGCCTAAAATTACACATACACACGGCCGGCTAAGACCAAAGCACACAATTACCGAATGCCAAGGTTTTGGCACACCGGCATAACGATAAAGAAAAAACTGGACAATCAACCAACCTCACACTGTGGAGACAAATTTGTCTAAATGTACTTACTCGGCGTGGTGTCTCGCTTGAGAAATAAGAGTACGCTTTGTAAGACAAGTGACACTTCTCTCCAGTCTTCAAATTGACGATATCCATTTCTCCACTGTTGTCAATCCACAAACGACCGACAATGATGTTGTGCACAGTGAGAGGAATCTTTTGCCAAGTGTAATGATACCCACTCTTACGAAACACCAAATGAACTGTGCCCACAGGGTTGATCTGAAGGTACTTGCCGCGAAATTTTGTGTTCATTGAGAATTCGAACCAGCAATACCATGCATTGCTCTCGCAGTGTACAGCGCACTTGGGTGGATGATGACTCACCTAAAGATGGGTAAATACAGGTAACGTACATCTTGAACAGGTCTGCCTGTGCACATCGTTCATTACGGGTTGACAGGCACGGCGGCCGATGTGGCAGCAGCTAATTACCACCGAAACGAACCTGAGATAAAGTTCAGCGGCACGCGAAAGCTGATGCGTAACGTGCGTTAACTGAGGCCAGTAGCAACTTAGAACCTCGGACATTAATTAATATCTGAATAAAGAAGTCGGGCGAGAGGTATATTCTTATCAGCAGTAGCATAAACTTAAACAGGACAAAAAATGATAAAAATTATATCAACTAATCTGTCACCAAAGCCACAACAGGGTCAAGGTCAATAGTTTCTGTTGCTTCGGGGTGTGTGACATGCAGGACCTCGGACGACTTTAGGATGGCGGAAGTGCGGACAATTTGAAAGCGCTCAAGTCTGTCATATTAATAATCTCTAGCAAGTGGTTGTGATCCAGCAAACCGAGTGGTGCTATGGAGCGTGAAAACTACACACAAGCAGTATTCCTCAAACTTCCCGAAATGGGATTGCACATTGCACCGGAAGTGACGCCCAAAGGCTGTCATTAATCTGTTAAGAATGGGGGAATTACACATAAGCACAACAGCATGAGAACTGAGGCAGATCAATTTCCGTCCGAGTTATTGTGCTCCCGGTTAAGTTCAAACGACTGTGCGCGAGATGGCTGTAATATGTACAATGACAAAATGGACGTTCTGGTTTGAAAACTGGACCATCTCGAATTTTTCTGTCAAACACGTATAGCGAATCGGAGGGAACTTTGTACGCACAATCTTGTCATCTCGTTCGCTTGTTATTGCTCGCATTGTAGAATGGTTGGAAGCTGGTCTGAAGCCGGCGAACTCGCCGTTCGAAATACAATGTCACCTATCGTTAAACATTCCAAGGTAGCAGGTCGCCAAGTTGAACCAGTAAGTTACTTCATGATAACGCTGAACAATGGATAGCTAAGATTGAGAAGCTACGTCTACCCAGATGTGCCAGGCAACGTTATGCGAACAAAAGTGGCTGAGTCTACCCTACCGGGTTGCTGTAGTTCTAATTACATAATACACGGTTTGTGTGTGTACGTGTTCATTTATTGTTCATCTCTGTCCCCGATGTAAATAATTTGCATGCCTTACGCTCTTTACCGATGGAAGTAAACGAAGATTTAGTATATAGCATGATTTTCCTTTCGCTTATGTGAAAAGGTTGAAGGCAATTCCGTGTGTCACGATTTCGCGTCCATATATTTGTTTGTTTGATCTCGCAACTGAAAGCACCACATCACAAAAAAGAAATGTCGCAGATTTGCAAATCAGAAATGTGTGAATAATTGTCTCGAAGCGCTCGTCATCGCAGACGTGAACAAAAGATACCAAAACTGCATCGAAGTATAGTTAAATTTAGCAAACGCAAATTATGAAGACGACAGAGCAGCGAACAAGACTTGTTTTCTGTGTTGCATCGTCAGGCTAATTACAACACAATAAACATGGAAACAGTAACTAGGGCGAACGGAAAAACGGTCAGCATAGGTTATGGACGGTGTGTTTGGTATCAGTTACGCAGTCACTGTTCCGATTGCGCAACCCTGACCTCTGCGCTCAGAAGAATTTCGTGCGGACGGAGCTTCCCCCTGGCACACAGTCAATGAAACCCATGATTTGGAACACGGGCTGCGTAACTGATAGAAAACAAGCCGTCCATAACCTACGTTGACCGCTTTTATGATTCACCCTAGTTACTGTTTCCGTTTATTGTGTTGTAATCAGCTTGATGATCAAACAGAAAACAAGTCTTGTTCGCTACTCTATCGTTCTTATGAGAACGCAAATCTGTTGTTCACCATTCGTAATTTCCAAACAAGCCCCTTCGGACTTTTGAAGGACTTACGTAACTGAATTTGACCTTACACCAGAAGGTGCACGTTCCCATAGGACAAACTGCTACATATTGGTTAAGTGTCTGCTGGTTGTTTAAACACTGACCGTAGCATGCACGTGATTTCGGTTCAAGTTGACCATCACTCACATTTGATCGCAGCATTCGCATTCAGACAGACTTTCCAGTCAGTCTCTTTCGAAAGAGGCTGGCTGGAAGGTCTCCTTGAATGCGAATGCTGCGATCAAATGTGAGTGATGGTCAACTTGAAAACAAACCAAATCTCCGGCTACTCATCGGTTTCGGTTCAACCACTAAGTCAGGCGTCAGTTGATTGGTGTGTTGAGTTTGACACAAAAACTCCCAGATTTAACATCCACGCTAGAGGTCGGCAATAGTCACGGGTAGAGACGCAGCCGAAAATGCCCAAATTTGGATCAATTCTCCTTGTGTAGTGTATTTTCAGTCTCTATCACTGAGTTTAGGTGACTAACTTTTGTATGTGTTGTTTGCGAGGTCAAAATTAGTACTACACATTCGGGCCTTAAAAAAATATTTGACGTCATTTAGAGGTTAGCCCTAGGAAGGATTGCGGGCAACAACATATACACTTGGTGAACTCACACGTGTCGGTTCCAACTAGCAATACAATCAAACACCAATGTGACAAAATTGTGTCCTAAAGTCAACGCACTTCCAGCAGCCGGCTCACATACCGTCACCAGGCCGCGTTGAAGAAGTGAACATATACACATACTAGCAATTTCCACGCCCTAAGGTGAATTAAAACAGCGCACTTTTGAACAACACTCGAAGTGAACAATGAGAGCACGTGACCGTTGTCAGTAATCGCGTTCAGCTAAGATCAATGTTGCAAAATGAGAGCAGTGTTAACAATTCACGGGTTAGTGACAGCGGTGAGGCCTGTGAAAACAAGACAAACAAATAAACAGATGGGCATTGAAAGTTGGAAGGTTTCTAGCAAAATAATGGGAGTACCTAGATCGCACGTATGGCCAATGCGTTCTCATTTTTAGCATGTTATTGTGGATAGACAAAGCGACTGGCTATAGCATGTACTTGAGTGTGCCCGCAAGAACCACAGATCATATCAGGCGACCCATCACATCAAGAGAACCAAATGTAAAACTCCGGAATTTTGATGGATTCCAGACGACAACAAGAAAAACACCAGACCCAAACGCGATTGGCGACATACCAATTGAGTTAAGAAGCTCTGCTGGGTTCTCAAAAATTTCACATTCCGATTCTATCATCCACCTGTGCCCAGAACAGTGGTGTGGTTAGCTCGTCCATAAATAAATCAATTTCGTCAAACAAGTAAATGCGGGCTCACCGAAGACTACTAACAAAAGCATATCCCACAAAACTAAGTTCTGTGAATAAATGAGTTGTCACTAATAAGATGAATAGTAAACGGAAGATTATCTAAATGAAACTCTGCGTTAAAATAGTCCAAAAGATGGATACTATTAAACAACCGACTTAAATCCCACATCACGGGGAGAATGAACTTTGACACAGTGCGATGGCTTGCACATCTGGCTGATCAAACGGGGTGGTTACATTGATAGTCACTCTGGCAACAGGTCTGACGAACTATACTCTCCTGGTTCACGGAGTTGGGATCTAGCCAGGGTTTTTCTCATAAAACGTGGTACCGGTTCCAGCGAACTGTCATTTGATGCGTAGCTTTCGAGCCAGTGGCTTCGACTGAGGATATCAGGTCGTACTCTTGTCTCTGTTTGGGCGTCCCAACAGTTCCTCAACCCATATACAACTATGAGTGCGCGAAACCAGCAGTAGTAGTGGTTCGGGGATTCACGTTATTTCAAATTAAACCCCACACACACTTGATCACAGCCTTTGCATTCAGATAAGCCTTTCGGGTATCCCACACAAAAAGGGAAGCGTGGGTGGTGTTCAATTTGAAATACCACTAATGCCGTACAATACTAGTCGTCTCACGATATGGATCGGATCGCCCTATGAATAACATAGAGCAAGATGGATAGGCGAAAACATACCTTTCCCACTGCCCAATCCAGCATGACTAACAGGCTCTTGCTAAATCCATGTTTATTAACCAATCCACAGATCCTGCAACAGACAGAGGGACTAGCTCAATTTCGATTCAGTGCAGCACGCGAGGCAGATATTGCGGAACAACAGGCAAGGTATCATTCTAGATGAGGACGTATTGATGTGATGCTATTCATTGTCAGATTATGCGGTAGCATCAAGTGCATCAACGGCTAACAAGTGTCGTTTATCTTGACAATAAGAGTTCGCTCGACTAAGTGGTTGAAATTGCTGTAAGGACATTAACAAGCGTCAATCAAGCATTCGGATCGACATAAAACAGCATTCACCGTAAGAGAAAAAGAGTACCTGTTCAAGCATATGCGGTTTGAAGTATCGGGTGACCGTTTTGCACTCAAATGATTGATGCACAAAGTTCTGGACGAGGTGCCTAGTATTGTTGTCCATGTAGACAAGATCGTCATCTACAAAGTCAACGTTACAAAAGAATGAACAAACTGGCCTGCGGGCTAACAGTCCCAAAAGGCAACTCGGGAAACAAACATTGATAGTACTCGGTCACAAGGTAGTGAGAAGCTTGCAAAAATCTGTTGGACCAACGTTTAATCATAACGGTTGAAAACAAATCATTGGAGTGGATTATATCAGTGAAGGATCCTCGAGGAAAACCCGCCTGTTGGGTTTTATGCTCGTAGGAGCACGAATTTACGGTTTGATAACTGCCTGGGGAAGAAAATCACGTTTATGACTTGTTCTCTGAAGTGTAACATGCTCATGAGCCCCACAAGGATTTCGTTACAGTTAGCAGCATTGAACGGGAGCAAGATCCTAGAAGCAAGCATCAAAAGACGGATACGATCGGGAAAATAGTCGATCAATCGTTGGTAGGAAGACAATCTCCGGGAATTGACACATTATAAAATTAAAGCATTCAGAATGCAACGGTCACAACTGTGGCTGAGCGGCAAGAGAATTTTAATGCGCCAGGTGCGGGACGTTACAAGCACGTAAGTCAAACTGGCGGAACTGACAGCGACACTTGTGAAGAGGTTTAATCACCCGCTTCACACAGAACGTCACCGAACCCGCGAAATGCTGAGGCAAGAGGCACGCTGGCTCGAAATGAGAGATGTAAACAATATCAGCCGCCGAAAAGCACTAACCAAACGAACCAATATCCTACCCAGCTAATCCCAGTGAGTGAAATTAAGGGATTTTAGGCAGTGGACGTAATTACTCTCGAGAAACGGAAGATTGTCGTAATGACGGAACATTTCATAAAACGGAGATGTAGTCACTATACCTGATCGGCAGCCAAGCACTGCATGTAGGCCTGCGGTTGAATACATCCTTGAAGGTCAGGGAACACAATGAAGAATAATGACCGATCAAGGCACTCCCTTCGAAAGTGGAGGGTTCCGAAACTGATCGGAGTCCTCAGAAATCATGCAAATCCGCGCGAAACCACACCACCCTGAATCAAAACGGACTAGCGGAAATAAACAATCGCACGATCAAACAATGCTGGACGAAGCATGAGGAGGGTTAGAAAGAGACGCCATGACCGATGTTGTTGGCTCACCATTCTTTACCACAAGACACGACAAAAAACCGTCGCTTGGGCTGAAATGTGAACGAATGCCACCCATGCCAATAACTCAAGAAATTGGCTTGCGGTACATCAACGGATTAACACATGTGACCTTGCAGACGTTTAGAGGTTGGCTAACCAAAGCGAAGAGGCTGTTAGAGAGCAATCAACTGTGGTTGGGCCAATGGACTGTTCGATCTTGGTTCGAATATCAAGTACAGACACCATCGGAATCCGGATGCAACAAAACCAGGATGCATTAGTTTCCTAGAAAAGTGGAGGAGACCCTATAGAGAAGTGGTAGTTGCGGTCCAGTGTACTTGATTGGAGATGGGAAGCATCAGTATAGGGTTCACGGAAGCCAGGTTGCAAATCATGATACTCCGATGAGAAGAGAATGAACGTCAGCCATTTCAACACCACTAATACCAGTACGCCGACTGGTGCAAGGCGCGAGGTAGTCAATGATAGTTTGGTTCATGAAAACGAAGTCAGGGTTAGTCACTGTAGGTCAGCTTCGTCTCACGAAAAGAGATCCCTGCGATACACAGAGTTGGTGGCTAGATATTAGGCCAGATGGTGACTAATCGGGTTCAGAGGCGTAAATTTTGCTGTTGTTTGACTGATTTGCCAGTTGAGGTGCGTGCAAACAGTGAGGCTGGCCAGAGCGAGCCGCAAGGAAACTGTCTTCCTGATGACATTACTTTTCCTTATAGCCTAGTCGTTAGCTTGCAAGATGTAGGCACCTTGATGTTGAATGTTTAAGTACAGGTAAAGCCGCTGTTTATAAGTGAGTCCTAACTCTTTTCTGTCTTTATTTTATTGATCAGCACTTGCGATTGTACCTCAACTTGGTCATCATGGATTCGCCAAGTAGTAGGTTTAGTGTGTCATCCAATTACTCGGTTCGCGGTGATTGAGTGAATCGTCGGCCTCTGAAGCTTGCCTGGTTGTCGAAGTGACATTGAAATGATAAGGACGTATACACTGTGTGTACAGTTCTCAGGACAGTAGGTCCCATAGCTCGACATAAAACGGTCGCGGATTTGAGGGACATTCCGAAATCAACAAGAATTACGTGTCCTTTGGTGACAAGTAGTCGACATACGTTTTGAATTCGGTATATGTACACAGCACCTTCAGATATGTCTGTTCGCGAAAACTAGTGTTAGACTACCGGAAAAGTCATCCACTGTGCGAGCACAATTTTGATGGAAAGCCGTCCACAGGGGTAACTGTACGGATGGGAATGCTTACGAGGTGGATGGAATACACCCAGCGGCCAGATCAATAGGGTGCAAAGTGACTAACAAAGGGAAGAACACGCAAAGGTAACAGCCGTGTGAAATATGCCGCAGCGTAAGACGGCAAAATTCGGATTGTGGTTCCGATAATGTGTTTTAGTCTGGAGATGAACGAAAGAGCTTATTGGATCATGTTTGCAAATAGACACGCGTCTAAACGGAGTTACGCTGCGGAAAGTGAGGATCAGCTTTAAATTAAAAGCTACTCAAGATCCAAAGAATCGTTCAGTCAACAGTAACAGTTTGTATGTTTGCAGTTAATTGACCTTGTCCATCTATAGATAGATTAAGAAACGATCGATCAATGGCAAATGACTCACTTTATGAATACGTCAGGATGTGACTACTACGCAGACAAATGGAAGCCAACTCTCTGTTTCAGACAATGACTGAATTGTGTGCCGTTCTGAATTGACGAGAGCGTATTTTCACAAAAGTTGACAAAATTACCTATGTAAATAACGGCCGGTGGATTCCACGTCACGATGGACAATGGTCTCTCTTACAAGTGTACAACAAACGATAATCACAACAGCTAAAAGATTCCTATTCGTTTGCGTTTTGGAAAATTGATAAAGGATTACCATTTTGAGATCCCGTAGTGCAGTTCTTAACTGATTAATCAGTAGCTTCAAGATAAGTGTTGCACACCTTTGGACAAAGAAAATCAAAGAGGTTTACAGTGCTCAGCCTGCACGGATACTGCAGATACATACAGGTTATAAAAACTACATTGTCACCATCCAAACTTGGTGCACTCTTAGGAACGTGCAGTGAGTGGGCACTTGATGCCAGCACAGGCATTACGGTAAACAACGGTCAGGTGACTCGGTGAATGCCGGCTAATGATTCTTACTCGCGTATACAGGTGTCCTTCATTCGATCATCCAACTCAACGCAATTCTGTCAGACTCGGCACGTTGACCGATAAACACTGAGAAAGTTGGAGATCGATTGGAATATGAAAGGCGGATCGACGAGTCACAGTTCCACTTCAGAAAAGTGAATAAATGACACCAACATTCGCAAACAACGTGGTAACAGTGATTCAATTGATGCACCAGCTACTGTTTGGTAAACTGGAAGTTGTTGAGTCTAAAACGAATTAATACAAAAAGACGCAATCCTAATATAGAACTGTTGACGTTCTCGTAATGGAGTGAATGATTAAAGGTGAAGTATAGGACCGAACCGGTGATTAAATGGGTGACCGATGCTCATGGAAGATCGAGTAAACGACGTTCACCGAGACGTCTATAGCAACGGAAAATGGTTATATTTAGTCGAGGCGAGTGGCTGAAAAAGTTCAGCAAGTCAGAACAGGGACAGCACAACTTATAAGATGTGCATATCGGATCCATGAAGGCAGTGTCCTGAAAACCAATCTGTCCACATTTTGTCTGAGTGCGCCTGACGGAACACAAACTGAACGAGGCGCCAGCTAGTTGGAGGATGATCTCGAACAGAAAGTGAAACTTACTCCCAAAACCGGATAAATTAATAGTTCAATCGGCTACCGAAATGGTAATATTCTAACTAAGGACCAGTTTCCGTTTGAGGCAAACATGAACAGTAGAGAAGTCATGTGGGTTCTAATGAAGATCGACGGCTGTGTCTTCCGGAATAAAGGCTATGCTTGATCCAGGATATCAACCATTGAAAGACAGAAGTGGACCAAGGTCCTCTTGATCGAACGTGATCATGTCCCTCTAAAAAGAATAACAAAAAGTAAGAAGAAATACGAGTAACAGTAATACTCACAACCCTTCACCCTTGTACCTATTAACTGAGATTCCAAGCGAACAACACGGTAAAACATTCCACTACACTCATGAAGTGTGCTATGAGAGGGAGTAATTTAACTCTCAAAGCGAGCAAGCAATGTCTCTATGAAAAGGGACAAAAGTTGCACCTAGCAGTGCTTCACCGAGAAAAACGGGGTCAGTTGCTGCTCAGAAAGGGTAATGAAATCCCTGAAAGTAATCTGATTAGTGGTCAATCAGAGAACGACTAAACAAACAATCCTAAAGTAGCGTGAACGTTACATTTTTTTCAGGTAACGGATCGTTACACACAAATGACGTGACATTACACCAGAGCTAACTGTTTCTGGCTCGACAGACCATATCGACTTTAGCCATACACTCCAAGTTTGCTCACAGGGATATTACGGATACATCAGTCGGGATGTCAATGGATTTAAAAGAAACCCAATTGGGAAAAACCTGAGCCCCGGTTAGATTCTAGCCGGTGACTGAAACAGCATACCCAGACGCGTGAAGCCGTCTACTACAACAGTAGGCTTTTTCCTGAGAAGATAACATTATATCCACATTGACGGGAACACATCGAACAATGTCTCAACGGATAACCCATAAGCATGAACTGTAAAAATCGCCATAGAACTTGACTATTTGAAAGCTGCCATCAACTAAGCTGATATTGGATGCTTTATTCTGTCGTCGATGATACGACAAAGAGGAGGGGATGAAACCGTTGGTCAAGTAGGGTCGATACGTCCTATGCTGGCGACAATCAAGCGGTGCAATGAATCGGAACGCAAAACCCACCTCGAGCGACCAAAAACTACCACAACAAACTGACCGAAGTTGACTGGTTAAAGGTAAACATCACCCACATTTAATCGCAAATTCTAAAGTCTGTAATTTATTTCCAAAAGCTCTCTCGGTCGGTCCATTTGGAAAATAAGCACTAGATCGTGATAGCTGAAAGGTTTTTAGAACTCATCAGTAGGGAATACCGGATTCCGGATCAGGAGTTGCGTTCTAGTCCAAGCAGTTGTGAACCCACCTGGGTTGAACATTTAGGTATGATATCCCGGTCACACCCAGTGTACTATTATTGAAAGAAAGGGAGCAGCTTTTCAGCTTATACGCTATAGCGATCGCTGTTTTATGATATACAAAAACATATATGGGCCGGGTACTATCGGACTATCCCAGCTTGGATAAATGAAACGTAAACCCGACATTTACATTTACGAGAACCAAAACAGACAATCGGAACGACTGAAACAAACCAAGTTCCGAAAGCTGAATTACCAGCTGCTGTGCTGACAGTGCGTTTGTAGGCGCAATTACTGCGGATACCGAGAAATCCAAAAAGAGCATCTCTTCAAACGGGTTCATTGTAAAATCATCACGCAAACATAAGAGAAGCAGACGTAACAATCCCTTTCGCTAATACCCGCATAGAGTTGCCTACATAATGAAGCACTTTTTGTGAGCACTCAACAGAACTGTTTGCATGGATGCAGCACTGCTATATTCCGAATAAAGGAGAGCTACAAAGACACTCTCAAACAAATAAAATAAAGACCGCCAGAGTATTCCACAAGTTTAAGAAAGAGTACCATTCAGAAGCCTGAATACACCTTTCCCATGCACAAAGAATGGATAAGAGACAGTTGTGTCTCGCCTACTAGGTGCATGGGTTGGGCAGGTGTCTCATTGTCAAGTGAGTCAGACCAGCTAATCACAGACTTCCGTTAGGGTTCCTTAGGAAAACTCTATCTATCCGCCAGAATTCGGTGTCGGAAACCACAGTGGGATACCTCAACTCAGGTTTTTCCCTAGCATGGATGATCGAATTTAGCAACGGTCCATTATTCAATCTCTATTAACAACCAAAATCTATGACGCTTTTAATGCCCACGCGCTAGCAGATAAGAAAACTTATCTAGTAATGTGAAGTGTATCCCCAAAACGTGATTCTATGATTTGAACAGTTACTCAGTGGAGCTCATCTCTTGATGACCATCAGCCTGAGGACTATTCAATCTCTGTTGACGCCCGGGATGGATCCTGAGATCGCACTCGAACACAAATCGTACAGTCAAAAAATAAAACAATGCTTCCTCGATTGAATCAGTCGACTGTGAATCATCAGATTTGGTACATTGGTCAAAGTATGTCAACGTACATCAGAAGGGCATTATGTATTCATTATTCTGGTGTAGGTTTTAACACAGCCCTGCTCACATTCGATGAAGGTATTTGTCAAACAGCACTGACAAACAGACTTTCAGGTTGAGATAGGTTAGAGAGCTGACGGAACAGCAGAAGTAATCGCGGAATCCGGAAACACTGGGAAGAAACGTCGTCCAAAGATGCAAGCTGATTAGAGCCTTGCCGTAAGATTTGGCATCAACGCGTCGAGCGACTAAGCGATGAAACAAGCAATTCTGTCAGAAAACAAAATAGTACCGCTCCCCCTTAAACGTGGTTGTGTTGACCACTGACCGAATATTGGTGGAGCATATGAAAAATGATGGGCTAGACATTTTCAGCCGGTCGAAATTGGATTGCACGGAGGATCGGAACAAAATGGTCGGCTACTTTATCCAAGATGGCCATTTGACGGAAACAGAAGGAACTGTGGAGCACAGACCAACAAAGCATAGTAAAGCAGATAGACCAGACGCTTCCTAATTTTTCAGTTCGAAAACTGTGGCAGAATGATAGTCACTAAACTGACAACAACAGTCCAAGATTGTCTGAGACTGAAGATGTACCCAGTAATTGGGACTTCCAACAGTTTTATCAGTTTTCAAAAGGGGATAGACTCGACAATCGCAGACATTAGAATAATCTTTATCGTGTCCAAGTTCGTTACTATGTCGGCTAATCAAACCAACGGAGGGACCGGATTTCAAGTTGCTCATGGGTACGATGTGAAGGGTAAAGGAACATCAAGACCCATAAAACTGCTAACGATCGGCGTAAGTTTTTGATTACAAGCTATATTCCACTCAGCAGCTCCAAACGCCACTTATAGTTGTCTCCTTCAGACAAGAGTCCTGAAGAAGCGCGAAAAGTCCGAGATCGTAATGTGTTAACTTGGGATGCAGAGTAAGAAGATGAAGGCAACTGTCTCGGGTACCAACCAATTCGAGCAGTGCTCGTCAAGGATATCAGACTTCTGTTTCCAGACCAACTTGCACGTAGACGATATTTTTGTAGGTGCAGTTGTTAGGAGTTTCAATGATAGTTGTGTGCGGTTTACTCACTGGTGGCAATCCGACTGACGATAAGTACGCAGATAACATAATTTTCCTGAGGTCCTCTGGCTGAATCATGCCACCTACGCGGAATAAAATGAAAGATAGGAGTGATCACTAGTCGGCAAGCTTCAATTTGGAAAAATGTCAAGTATTTTTTATAGACTGGGGATTTTAATTCTTTTCTTATTTGGCGTTGAGGACACGAACACCGCTGTTCATTAGGGTGATATCAGCTCGTCAGGTTGTCATACGCCGCTGAGAGCACAGGGAAGGCACGTGTTGAATCGGCCAGTTTTAGGCAATGCTATCGTCGGGAAAATGTCAAAATGTTGTTGAAAAGAAACGCGAAATAAGCCTACGTACAAGCAGTTCTACCATTACCACTACAACCACCTTTGAGCCGTACCACAATTCGAGTTGCCGTTATTCATGACAATATTCCACCAAACAGTAAAAAAACAACTACAAATGTAAAGAGAGGAAAGAGGGAAACAAAAACAACGAAGCTTTAGGAACAGAAAGACCAACATTCTTATGGACACATGTTCGTCACTGATTGCAGCACACAGCACTGTCAGACGGGAAACCCAACAGGTGATACGGAAGGTCGCGAACCTTCCGGCTAAATAGGTGGTACCTACCAACGTTGTTCAGCTGGACAGTTGAAACCTTCGTAGCCCATGACCACGCCATTGCCTGACTGCCTTGAAGTTACTTCAAAACACCAGCAACCTCACTGAGGAATGCGTGATGCGGTCGGAATTCGGTCGGCATACGAAGGGCGTGTTCCAAACAAGGAGAACTGTGCACTTTCATTATCTCGGTCATCGGTTGTGAACATGCACATTTTACAAATACGCGTCAGTGAACCATTCAGCTGTTCACACAGACAGCCCAGCTGATACAAGCTAACTGGAGGAGACAGTGTTGACCGAATAGCGGTATCCGATATGTACCTACTGCACGAATAGGTCAGGTATCCGAACAGCAGTGCAAAGCTAAGCACACACACATATTGTGAATCCTACATCCAATCGACAAATGGACGTTTGCGACGCCACAAACAGTGAAAGACAACGAACGCTATGTTTTTGCTATCCTCATGGACACCTCGTCAACAGTATTATAAGCTGAAGTGATGACACTACTGAGGTAAGTGGAGCGATCAACAGCCTCCAATGGCCTGCCTATAACAAAGATTGGGTAGGAGTGAACCCAGTGTTGTGACAGCACTAAACTTTGACGGTGCAAACCACATAGACCAGCCACGTCACTTATCCCGTTCAGCATAGTCTAAAAGTTCTCCGTACGATAACTAAATAAAGCAATGTCGGCCGCACACTTATTATCAGTCAGCTTTCTACGTGGGAGAAGCTCCATTCCAACATCCTCGGACCGTCTCAGTGCTCCTTCTGATACATCATTTATCATAACTGTGGGCGATGCCCAAGATAGCCGCACTCTACACTCAAAGCGTGAATACGACTTCAATAAATTGGGATAATTCATTAGGAGTCCCGTACGATAGAAGCCGCCCCAAGGAGCATGCCGCGCAGCCGAATCAAAAGGAGTCTGTAGGCCCCGGAATATCGACCATTGGCTAGAAAAGAAAACAGGGATGTCCCAGTGTCCGTCGCAAAGTGAAGATATAGCCAGTACATCCGCATTCGGGCAGAACATCTGTCTGTTTTCCTTCTACCTGGTTCTTCCAGTTTTAGGAACCTTTGCATTATGAAACCTGCGAGCATTTTGGATCTAGTAGAGACAAAGATAATACCTCAATGACCGTCTCATGATTGCTCGGCATTCCATGTGAAAACGGGAATGAGTGTTAGCAAGTGCTGACCTAAAAAGAGGAGCGTGGCCAGTTCAGAAAACAGACTCAACAGTCTGAGTTACTTGACATTAAGAAGTTTGTCTAAACTGAGGAGCAACGAATGAGGCGATGATGTGTGATTCTGAACATTGTTGCAAGGAGGGGATGTATTCAAATCTACTAGACTTCTGAAGGATACCGAAGGTATGACGCCTTGATGAAAACCTATGTAACTGTATTGACTTGAGAAAGAATTATCGATACCGAAGGTGTTTGGACCGTACTATGTAATAGGCCGGCGATCATGATAGACTGTTGTGTGACCGAACTGCTCCTTTGAACGAAAATACCTTTTTTTAATCCAGTTCGTCCTTATTCAGAAGATGGCAATAGGGCAATTATGAAAATAGGTCTGCCGAAAGCTGATAGGATTATGCCTCGCTACCTGACTCTATTCCGAACGGTTAGCTGGGCAACTTGGACGCTTACATCTGGTACACGGGTAAGCGAGTAAGCAAGCTCAACGTCACCTGTCGCACCTCCAATTTGCGCATTGCAGAACGACCTTCCATGTGAGAGCTAGCTATGAAATAAGCAGGGTTCTCCTGGCGAACAAGCAGTCGCGAACAATGAGAGACAGTAATATCAGTGTGGTGGATTTACGGTTGGTAGCCACACAAGCTCTTGGACGGTACTACGAAATGGCGTATGTTACTCCCAACAAAAATGGTTTTCATAATCGCCAACGAAATAACACAGGCTCCCGGACAACATGCTGTCAGTATGGTCTGCGGACATTTTCAGTCTCCGCCAATCATGGACAAATTTCGAGTACGACGTACGAAACATCTCGGTGATCACTCGATCAAACGTGTACGAAATAGGTGTCAGGTATCTTGAATTACTGGATCTCATTCAAAAGATGTATGAACCAATTTGGTTACCGATCCCCCGTAACAAGAAAGAAGGACCGTAACATCCTGCACCTTGATGGAGGGCCGATTCGCCGTCAAATACAAATCGACGCACTTAAACTAGCAAGAGCACAAGAGCATTACGCTTCCCAGTGTGCACCTGCCTCTACTCTAGGTCCCCAGCCATAAGATGACCTGACGCACACTGGGCACAAACACGGTATGCAATTCATGAGCGTGATACTGCCCCGTGCTGTATTATTGCTCGTTCAGTTGTCAACCCATGGGTATCCATGTGATCATAGGAACTTCTCGACGTGCACCACGAAAATCTACCCAGCAACCAGTGTGATTCGGCCTGCAACGCTACCCGTACGGAAGTAACTAGGAGAAGACCGCCACGTCTGATGGACACAGCGTGCTATTGAGATGAAACAAACCACTGTTACCTGGAATTCTTAAAAGTTTTCCCATTTCAACCGAGCAACCGGTTGACAGGACAGTGTGAGCGAGATATTATGCGAGTTCAGTGGTGAGCCTATTTATAATCTGCGACGACGATTAGGACACCGGGATCAGCGCTTCCAACAGCAGTTCGATTGGCAATCTATACCACTGACTATGCTTTCGGGCTCTGCCTATGGTCACTAATCTGTTGACATTTCTGCGTCTTTGGGAACAGCAATCTCACTTAAGTTTCTGAAATGTCACAAGGCAGCTGGCCCAACTGAACTCCCTACTGCCTTTTCTTAGATGAAGGTCCAGCCTTAGCTGAAGAGCTGGTAGTTGTGTTCCAGAAACTCCGGATCAACGAAGCTACTCTAAACGGCGGGTTTGGTCAACATCCTCCCCATTTTCAAAAAGGACACACAGAGATTAGCACGGTTCCTATTGCGTCGAAGTTGCTCACAGTCAATGTAATTCGTAGACTAAAGAAAAAGCGCCAAGAACAACGGTGAGCAGCAAGCTGGGTTTCGCGCTGACCGTGATTGCACCAATCACCGGTGCTTGAAATCTGCTGTTCGTATAGGAAACCAGCAATTGTCTTTTTAGACATCAGAGGAGTTAACTGATAAGGCTGTAAATTAGGATTGTGTCTCGAGGAAGGGTGTGTCTGAGAAATATGTAAACGCCTTGGAAGCAATTTTCTGTCATATCTTGTACACGGTTTGCGCTCATTACAGTTTATAGCCGACCTTCAGCATCCCAAAAGATGTGCGACAAGGTTGCCTAGCCTCTTCTTTCCCAACCGACTTTGCAATAGATGAGACCCTAGAGTACGCCATGATAAACTGCGAGTACGATGGTGTGGAACTGTTCCCAGTCACTGGACTTCGGGACATAGAGTATGCAGACAAAGTCGTCCTAATCTGGGAGGACTCAGAGAGCCTAGAACATCTTGCACAGATTAGAGGCCTCAGTTCATCAGTTTGGCACTTACTAAGTGTAAGGTGATGTTGCAACAATGGTAAGACTCTGCGCCTGCTCTCACTCTTAGTGGTGAACTGTTGGAAGTAAACGAGGAGTTCATGTACCTTTGGAGCTGTATCAACGCTGATGGAATGTCTGAGGAGGTCACAAATGGCACACGGAAGGCCCGGACGGCGGTTGCCAATTTACGACATCTGTAGTATCGGCATGGTCTTAGCCCTTCTCTGAAAAGCCGAAAGTACCATGCCATTATAAAGGCAGTCCCGTTGTACAGCTCTGAAACCTGGTCCATTTGCGCGGAGAATGTTCACAGAGTATCCGTTTTCGAAGGATAAGCAGCGTGTGGTGGGAACATTTTGTCGGCAGTTTGCTGACATATCTCTGGGATGGATAGACTCTGTCGACCCCTGACCACACCGATCTCATCTCACGGGTTTCGTTGGCTTGACCGCATTTTAAAAATACAAACGCACAACATGCCACATCGTACCTTGTTTCCGAATGGTGTGTTAGACTCGAATCGCCAGTCTGATGATCAGCGCGTGACTTGGATACGGGGTATGTAGCCACTCACTCTGAAGCTTGCTTCAGTAGGACGCTCCCTAACTTCATGACTGGGGTCCGAAGGAGAATGAACGCCTCTGGCTGAAGACGCCATCTGATATGGTGAAGAACAGACGTCAATGGTGGTCATGTTACGAGTCCCTGCGTGAAGAGCGATTTTTCCTTCTTCATCCTTCTATTTCCCCCCCTACTTTACCCTACACATCACCTTTGTTTTCTTTGCACAACTTGAAGAATCACTTCGCACTCTGAGGCTGCAAAATGCATTTCGAAGTACTTAATAGAACGTGAAACAGAGTTTGGCGTTGTTTGTGATGCTTGAAAGTTGCCAAACAGCAACACCTTATCGTCACCATAACCAAGATCAGTCAGTCTTCCACCAGGTAACAGGATCACGCCGGCAGCTTGTGAGTGCCGGAGACAAACCTCCATTATTTCGTTTATGACGAAATTGAACAAAAATGGTAAAAGTGGACAGCCTTGACGTACGCCGCCACTGGTACTGCAACTGTCAGATAGTTCACCGTAAACCCTAATCGGAGCTGAAGTATAGGAACAAAGCGTCGACAGTATGTTGACATACGTGGTCAGTACATTCCTGTGTTTAAGCGACAGTAAAAGTGCAGATCGATGCACCAAATCGAACGCACCCTTGAAGTCGAGAAATACGGCCGGCGATATACGTGACGCCGCTATAGACTTCGACGGAGAATAAAAATGTGATGTATACATCCCTGCCTGACGTCTAACAATTCCAGGGATTTCTTCGAGATCCAATTTTTCTTCAACTCATGTACCCCCGTGCTGCACACTACAGTATCTGTTTCCCGAATGGCCTGACAAATTTGAGTCCAGCAACTATTAGGACCTTGGGAGTAAGAACCACTAAAGCAGCTCCCTACACTGGTTTGGTACTTATGTTTTACCGATTGTAAAGCCAGTTTCTCAACAGACAACCGTCGGTGGGGTCGTTGCTCAGCAAAAGTAAGAAAATGAAAACGTATGAACGCATGATCTGAATCTAGGTACGTGCTCCAGTAAGAACGACAGTTTTGAATGGAACCCGCCACCTATAACTAACACTTATTTGATCTACCTGAAACTGAGCCTGATTAGAAGAATGTGGGTGTTAATTATAGCAGTGATGTGCACGATGACTAAAACTAGTGCTGGCCAAAAATAGCTTGTGCTCAGCATATAGCTGCCACAATCACACGACATTATCTGAGCGACGTAGTGCTATTCCAAACTTGCCACCTAGGCGAGAATCGGCCTCACCAAAAAGGCCGACTTGGGCATTCACACCTCCGGCCAGAATAAATGTCACAACCACGTGTCGACCGAAGGAGAACGGCCAGGTCCGAGTAAAACGGGTCCTTGACACCGACGTCACTACAGTCAGTAAGAGCGTAAGCAGACACAATGAACAGATTTCTAAGTCTTGCGTCTAGAGTTGGCCTTAACAGAACCTACCAAGCGGAGGACACAAAGTCTACTGTTAACAGAAATCCAACCTACCACTGCGGCTGCGGCCGTCGTGCCGAGGACTATACCCACTCCAGCCTGACCCGTAACGACGGCCGTGGAGTCACTCGAAACATAATCAGTATAGGGTAGACAATTTGGATGTCAGTTACATATGTTGACTGTTGTCTTGGATTCTAGTCTCCGAAATACAGCAGACGAGTCTAACGTTCGTGCGAGAGTGGCCTGTTGACCTATCTCTTTTAGCGTGCGAATGTTGAAGGCGCCTACGGTAATTCGCATTTCAGGTCTAAGAGAGGGATGAAGGCGGTGTGAAAATGAATGACAAGAAATGGACCTTACCGACTCAGTGTTACTACGATTTGCTATATCTGTTGTGGGACCTGTAATGTAAACACCAGAAATGGGGTCGAGAGGTGCCTGGGAGCTATATTTGACAGGGCAGTAGGGGAGGCATCCGCAATAGCATGTTTTCACCTATCCAATATAGTGTATGCAACAGGCAGAGTGGCCGGGTTATTACTGTGCAACGGCCGATGCAGTATGGAATTGTTGGTGTTGTGAGTACTCATGGTTGTATGTAGACTCAGATACTGCCAAGATGCCCAGATTTAGACATGAGAGCGATAAGGGCTCTCAACCAAAGCCTTTGGCACAAAAACGTGTACTGCAAAGCAACGGGCGGGTGGCAGTGTACTAGAACTTGTACTTTTTCCGAGAAAGGATTTCAACCTTCTTTCAACTCCCAACCTGGAGGAGCAGGAGACCGCGGTTTGTCAGACCTCTAACTATTGGCCTGCCCGGTATGAGTGACTGTCGGCGTGGTCACCACACCGTCCGGTTTAGCCAAATAGGTCATCGAGATGTGCAAGCCTAGTTAATATGATAAATATCGCTGACCGCCACGTCAAGGTAAACTTGGCAGAAAACAGAAACGCAACACAACCTAGTTCAAGCGGCAATCTCACATTCAGCTCGCCCACACAAATCGACGAGCTTTCGTGAAAATAAGGCACAGCTTGCAGGTGCGGTACTTGATTTGCAATCGTCAATACTTGTTGGAGTATCAGAAGAAACTCTGTGTAATGACTGATTATGTGTCATGGATATCACTGGAACACACGAACACCTTAATGTAAAGGATTTAAATGTGCCAGCACTTTCAGACGACTTTCAGAGAATGATTCAACATCTGTCCGATACTCTAACCGGCTTGTCACCAAACAGTATCCGCGACTGAGTTCAGAAGCCACATTCAAACAGATAAATAATGAAGGCCAAGGGTACCACGGAATGTGCATTGACCCTATAACAGTTCTTTTACTGTGTTAGGGTATCCATTGCCCGCATACATAAAGTTACACTCGTGTTCACGGCACTTTTCAGAGCAGACTATGGCCACAAACAAACATGAAATAGTGACCTGAAGAGAACCAGCATTTCAACCGAAGGTACGCACCTGTTCAGCCAAATATCTCCAACCCAAATCGTCGGTCCGATCGCACTCGTACGTTTCGCCCAACAGTGGATTAAATGGCTTATTGACACGCACAGCTGTTGTCGCGTAGGACGAGACAGTGAACGCGGCTACATGAACCATTTGCTCCAACGAGTCTTGGCAGGCCGCTGCTCGATCCAAAAGAGAGGAGTATTCAAAATCTTCGGCTAATCGTTGTAGCATGGATAAAGGTTCACTGAAATTGACCTGTAGTGCGGGTTGAAACGTATGACAGTGTACAGCATAAAAGGCCTAGTTTTGAACTGTTCTACAATTGATCCCTCAGTCCTACTCATGTCATTATGCAAAATACTTAAATCAACTGTAGGATTTAGTCAATGGCTGCTGATTGAAGATTAAGTTGACGCTGTGTTAAATGATTACAACAGCGTGGTTGTCTAACGAATCCACTGCAGGACTGCAGCAAACACTCAATGGTAACCAGTCCACAAAAGTGCACTGCTAATTAGACCCAGTCAGTTCATGAGGTTAGACCTCAGGAAGAGCTGTCAATTACGGTCACATTGCAAGGCAAATAACAGCCTTTATCACCGAGCCACAAACGGCCAAACGACCATCAGGGTTTGACATCCGAAATCGAAACATATCGAACAAAAGCGTACGATTCTACTCTTACGTTAACAAAACATTGGGACGTAAGCAATACCTTCCGTAACCACAGCCTGTTTACCGTTGAGTCAAGAATAGTGAAAACACATGCCACTGCCTTCTGTGCAGTCTTTGATTAACACTGCACCACGTCAACCGAGCTGAAGAGCTGAATCCGTATAACGGACACCAGAGCTACTGGCTTGTGTATTGACCTACAGAGTCATTCCTTTTCTCTTAGCAGAACTGAGCAACTGGAAGTCAGTCCTGTAAATGCACGCGCAGAGTGAACGCGTAAACTGACGATTTTCCTCATGAATCCCAAAAAGTAGACACAAAAGTACCACTAGTTTTGAGGACATAAATAATGGACAAATTTCGTGATTGAGCCTTGGTGCCAGTAACTTTCTGATACAACACAACGATGGTCTAAACCTCCCGATGAATTCTTTTTATCTTGTGCACACTAATGGCATTAAATCTCACCAAAGTTGGTTTCACTGAACTTTCCCAACCGGATATAGCTACAGACGTCTCGGTTAAACCCACGACCGTTGCTGTTGAACAATCACTAGCGCTCGGCTTTAACGTGTTACTCGTAATCACATTATAAGATGCCCAAATCCGATCAAAAAGTCACTACACAGCAATTATTCAAATCGAACGCAGTGTCTTCTCACTCAGCCTAACTGCCTTTGGCACATACATAACTTGCGATAAAAAGCAAGCAACCAAGTCACGAACATTAACACAACTGCGTACGATACAGATGTGACCAGTTAGCTATTAGGATGAAGCAACTTTCGGTCACTGTGCCAAACAGCTCACCGAAAGAGTGAATCATAAACTGAGAACAGGAATGACGGTATGCGCAAACGTGTCACGACTGACTCACCGGCATTGGGATCTTTGTCAACTCTTTTCCAATACAATTTTTCATGATGCTCCACAAATTTAGACTATAATTTGGTTTCGGAGGAATGGCAGTTCGCCGTGTGAGCAAACTTTTTCGCCTAGGGACGTAAACATCCATAGTAGAATGTTGCTTATCCGAAACCTCTTCCACCTTCATCTTGTCAGTTCTCTGGCCATCTGTTGTGGATTGACTGTGTATAGATGAGGGGGGGAACAATAAAGTGCCACTAGTAAATAACAAAAGTTATTAGTTAAAAATCAAACTAAAGTGTAAACTGAGATCCTAAAATAGTGACGCACACTCAAGATGATGTGCCTGAACACGGAACTCATTAGCAGGTGAGATCGGTGAAGTACAAAGTCCAAAGTGCCCATGAACAATTCAAGATGTGGTCAAATCAGTTTTACTTTTGTCATGCCCAGTAAGTGTCCAGCATACACACCCGAATGCAAATTTGAACTCTAGCATACCGGTAGTTGTGACGAACATCTGATAACCAGTTTCACTGATTTTACGCATTTGGACACTCAACCACAACTACACGACAGTACACAACGTTCGAGGGCTGCGCACGTGTTTCGAGAAGATACCACGACAGTTCTGGTGAATAAATACGCCTTTATAGGGGGATGGGGTTGACATCAATAACTTCGTTCAGAATGTTTAATCAATCACTATAAGTAATACGCATTATAAACCGTGCTGTCAGTCTTGCAAGATATGGCACAACGTAGCGCATTCCATGCTGACAAATGGATTACTCCAAACAGTTTGGACTAACAAGACAGGACCATCAGATGAGTTCAATGCACCACGTACAAGGCTAGCTAAAATGATACAACAGTTGGAATATGACAACCAGTCAGCTCTGAATGCCACTTGGATCACAACACCTTATCGTTCAATACTGGGTAAAAACCAACTGAGCTTTGGTATCACGGTTTGGCAGTTTAATAAGTCATCACGTGATTAAGACCAAACACGTGCTCGTAAGCTTACGATAGGCTGATTGGGTAAGTGTAGTGGTGCTTGCTCATAGAAGCATGTCACAGCGCAAACACAACAATCTACTGACATGTATCCCGCAGGTGGATCAACAGACTGAGCGGCTGAATTAATACAGCCACCATGACTCACAATGAAGTGACAGGGTGAACGCAAAATAAGTGATCGAAGAGGCAACACGAAGGAACGACCGACGCTGGCGCTTAACCTTTAGTTTAGATATGGCAGTTGCCTCACTGAAAGGCCAGTGAAGTTTATTGGAGAAAAAACGCACCAAATGAGGAAGGAGACAACAGTACAAACATACTAACATTGTTCTTGATAAGCATTGGGAGATATTTCGGGCTAAAAAATAAATTGTGAGTGATGCTCAATCTACTGATCATCAGTAATCAAAATGCCGTTCAGCAAGTTAATGATTTCTGTGATTACAACTTGTACAGAAGTCCTAGTCGAAGGGGTCATCGATTGGTGTTAACAGGACAGTTACGGTGTCTCCTCTCGAAGCGACCAGGTAACCTGATCATTGTTTACAAGCGAAAGTAACTGAGCATTTACATATGATAACTCGATCGTATCTAATGTGAGGTCAATGGCACAGTGGTCAACAGGGTTGCCTCACGAAAGCGTGGCGGAAATTTTTGTCCCGGCCGTGGCGGTGGCACGTACTACTGACGAGCACTAATGAGAGCAAAACTCGAGTTTAATGTTTCTTTTTGAATGGAGCGGACTGCAAAGTCTATGAGAATGCGGCAGCTGCGACCAGTTATGGGTGATGTTCAATCTATAAGTAAACAGTCTTGCTTCGTCAAGGGCATGAGTCTGCAATAACTGTGGATCATCTATAGTCAGGTGCCACCTTTCAAGTTGTCGATGGAAATGGCCTGCCTAGTGCGCGCGTCATCCTCAGTGATAAACTGGCTGAACGTTCGCACTGCGGTCGGTCTAGGGCACATTTCGCCCCTTGGTGTCTGAATTTCGGATAGGCAGAAGTTATATATATCAAATGTGAGAGAATCCAGTTACGGCGACTACTGTAAAATTCGTGTACTCAGTAAGTTGCAGCAGCGATGGCAGGGATGGGGTAAATCAAACAGATGTTCCCCGTCCAGAGACATGGAAGTCTGCAACACGTAACGCAGCCTGACGACAAATGGGTACCGTCGTAAATCTCACGAAGTGTGTGGATAAAACTGTGAGAACAACATTCCACAGTGGATGTGAAACACGACCGCTCAGAACGAAGGAATTAAAGAATCACAGACTGTATTCAATCGAGCGTATCAAGTAGCGCCAAAAAGCAAGCTGCAACTAGACTAAAAGGGAGACATTACAAAAAATGGCGTGAATCAAACAGGTTTGGTCGTTGAGCTTTCGGAGATACATCAACTTAGACAGTGGGGCAAAGCACTAGAAACATCAGATAGTCATGTGCCATAGCAAGCAATGCTTATCGATGTGACTGCTGAGGTAGACAAAGGATCGTCTGGTACAATCACCAGTGGATTAACAACGGTGGACCGAAACGCTCATGACCGACAAAGTCGGTGATTGAAGACGTCGGTGGACAGGTTTAGTGATATAAATTTCACCATCATTCTCGTTCAGTCATTTATGAAGGAAATTTCGCAGAGAACGATGATGATTGCGCGAACGCTATCTTCTAGGTGTTCTTAAACAAAGGTGTGACTCGTGTGACTGATTACGAAACATTCCTATTTTGAAGAATTTCGTTCAGATACAAATTCAATATCACCTACAATTGATCGCAGCTGTCACGCTCCCGTACACTTTCCAGTCAGCTCCTAATGTGAGGTCAATAGCGCAGCAATCAACAGGATCGCCTCGTGAGAGCACGGCCGGAGCCCGACCAATGGCCGTGGCGTCACTGACAAGCACTAACAGGAGCGAAACTCGAGTCTAGTACTTCCTTTCCAAAAAGGTCAACTGGAAAGTTTACGGGAATGTGACGGCTATCAGCAACTGTGGATAATTTTCAATCTGTATCAAAACCAAAATCCATACTGCTCACTAGTAATTTATTTTTGATAGTGTATTTTTACGAGAAAAAACCCAAACTTTCCATTCTTTCAGCTCGCAACAACGACTGCCCACAGTTCTATTTTGGTTGACGTTGTCACCGTCAAATGCCCACCTTTTGTTGTTGAAGGTGACGAACTGACACTAAGGGACACGAGAACAGACAAGTTAGACTAACATGCGTTGGAATTAGGGTTCATGCTATGTACCATTTGCTTAAACTGCAAATGTCATTCTTAGTGGATTTTTCGGACAGATTACAGCTACGACCATATTCACAAGATGGTGCGGTTGTAAATCATTCCCGGCGATCGAAAAAAATACGTGAAATTGGAACCGCAGGGCGATTTGAAAACTTGTGTTCTCGTCAAGGCAGGCAGGATGTGAGCCCGCGAAGCGCGCATACATGTGTTAGCTAATCAAGCATTGTGTTGTAAAACTCTCGAAAGAATACACTGGTTCGTTCACGATATAGTAATGTGCTTGATAGAAATCGGATTCTCCTCCTCTTAATAATTAACACAGAGGTCTTGGTCCCAAAAATAACGCGGCGGTCCCCGTTAATTGCCCCCAAAACAAACCAAAAGACGGATGCAAAAAGCAACTTTGTTCCACTTTAAAAATGCGCACAAGAAGAAGGAAATTGTAGGGTATCTATATGATACGTAGCGACCTACAAGCGTTCTCGAAACAGAAAATCAAACGACAGTTACCAAAACTGGTAGTTGAGATCACTAAGCCATCAATGGGCATAGCGGAATGAAGGTCGAACAGGCATAAAATAGCGAAGACTATTTCTCGACTGTTTAAGACATTTCCGCTCAATCTGATTGGACAGAATCGTGTTCTCGAGGAAGAATGCGGTTTTTGACGGAAAAAATAGACCTCCTACCACAATGATGAAGTGACTATCCCCTGAAAGCTAGTATTTAGTTGCCAGACACCTCAACAGGCACCACACGGCGGTTGCTCATAGATCTCCTGTCTGAAGATGTGCTGACTGATCAACAACTGGAGTTGCCCAATGTGAGACCACAGTTGGACAAGCCGTATCGTTGACGAACTACTAATGCCGCATCCCGCCCGGCATGAGAACGTGTCTGCCTGATGCAATGGGGCATCCGAATCTGTAAGTCTCACTCTCAATCAGTCAGTGGTCAAACGTACGAGATTTGTAGAACGACGCACACTGGCAGAAAGCTAGCCAAAGTGGGTTAGGCTTAATATGTACTTGTGGTTTAGTGGGTATAAACAATTGCAATGGAGATACTCACAGGTGGCCTGTGAGGCAAACGCATGTATGGGTCTGGGCCGGAGCCCGTGCAGAAATTTCGACCTCCACGTAGACCCAATCTGTATACGATTTTTTGTACGATATCAATAGACTAAGAGAATTGTTGACATTCAAATTGATCGACAAAATTCTGTTAGTAAGCTTGCACTCAGATAAGAGATTGAAGAACGATTCGAACTGCTTGAAGCTCCTTGACAAATCATGAAAAAACGGCTGGAAATTTAACCTAGCTAATACCACGTTTCAATTCTTCGAGGCGCATTGTGATAGCACAGGAGTTTCACATGATAGTTTTACTTTTTACGGCCGCAATGCCAAATTTTCCTGAAGTGACGTGAGTTATTAACGACAACACCGCTTGACGTTTGCTTAATGGGAAAAATTGGTCCACTATAATTTCACGTCACTTCTGAATATATTCACTATCAAAACCACATTCAGTCTTATTCCTATGAATGGTGTAGTAGCCGCTCACAATCCAAATGGAATTGAAATTGTTTCAAACTATATTATCAACTTTCGTAACTGCACTATTCACAACGTAACTCACACCATGGAATATGGACATTATTCGAACAAAAGAGTTACAAAGACTGAATTAAAAAATTCTGTGCAAGGAAACCGAATAAACGGATTTAAGATTCCATTGTACACGGGAATGTCGGAGAACAAGTAAGAATGTAGCAGACATAATGTGAAGAAAACTAATACCAAAAAAAACGTTAAAATGCGTCTGTTACACACTAGAAATAAAATGCACTAATCGACTAACCGCATGTATGGAGAAAATATGTTGGTTGAGCTACAGCGAACTGTGCTAGCAAGGGTGAGAAAATCAGGCTACCTTAAGATATCAGAATTACGCAAATTATGGGCAAAAAACGTAATAAAACTTAGTAGTTTACAAAAAGTTATTGAAACAAATTTTATTGTTTCGGGAATCTACATTTCTTATCCATATGAAAATGGTGCGGAAGAAGAAAACGAGGAGAAGCTTTGTTTTGTAACATTTATGCCAGAGTCCAATTTTAAGGTCTTTGAGAAATTTTTAATCACTTTACAAGTCACCTAAGAGTCTGAAATATGTACACTCAACGGTAAAGTATAGTAAACTACCCACAGAGAACCTAACAGTTGAGTAGATAATTTGTAGAATCAATGTTCAAAAGATTTTAGAAAGTTATCACAAGTTCGGAAAGATGCACAAAATATGTTGTCAAACGATGAAATTGCCTGAATAAGATTCAACGAATTTCCGTAGAACTTAATGGTGAGATTTTGTACGGAGACGCAATAAGCAATAACTGAGCTACAGAAAAGCAAAATTTTATCACGAAATAATTAAACCAAAATTTCAGTTGCATGAGGAAATCTGTATGGTGCGTGAAAGCTGACGTCAACACCTTCTCACACGAGTTTCGTAGCAGGCTGCACATGTGGTAGGTTAGTAATGCAACCACCACATGTGATTCATAACCAGAAACATACAGCAAGCAAAGCAAGCCTTTAAAATGGTCAACAACAATGAAAGCTGAGGTGTCAAAAAACTAAGATGAAATTCTCTGCTTCATTCGAAAACTGTCAAATATAGCATACAGTTGTCTAGCTTCATGAGGATAACCTGTGTGCCAGAAATTTCGCAATGCACCAACTCTCCACAGATGCTACAGGACGACAACACAAATAAATGGTAGACAATGAACCGTAGCACAAAGAGTGATAAGCTACAGAGGATATTTGATTGTTTGTCACTAGGCTGCCGAGAATGAGGTCGTACTGAAAATATTCAAGTGCAACAGGCGGTCCACCTTCCCCACTCGTCCTGTATTGAGTACCATCTTGGAAGCAACAAACTGGAGGTAACCACAAACGAGAGGGATCTTCAGTTAGTCATTCTGAGGGATCTGAATCTTCCTCAGAATTGCGTTTCAACGGACAAGAAAATTAACCCTGTCTACTAAGCAATGGAATGTTTGACAAGTTAAACCCCGAGGGCTTCTCTATGACGCTCAACCCGTTATTACACCTACACCCCACATTCAGACTTCTCACTCGCATCCAATGAGGGGGTATCACTCCTTTCGAACGGGTTAGAGAGAGAAGGGCAGAACGGATTAACGCACTTTCCGGTTATCGGTTTACTTAAACTGGATATATTGTTAAGCACAACCCACACACTAAAGATGCACATGAGACCTACCATAGATCCTGCGTGTACTGCGAAATATGCCTGTACGTAGCTCAAATCACCATTTTAGAAGTAGCTTGCTAAATGTGTAACAACAGAAAAGCACCGTTAGTCCAACGTCCTTTGTTCAAGAGAGAACACTCCAACCGAGTCTATCGTAGTAATGTCAACGGATGGTGAATATAACTGCAGACTGGAGGCACACATTCAGAACACTAAACCAACAGCATAAACAGCCTAATCACAGAAACCCACATGGTAGATTGAAGCCACTAACAACTTTTCACTGTCGCCGCCAGACGGCCGAGTTTGCTGAACAAAGGGGTGCATATCATATGCTCCATAAAATGCCGCTGAATTTCCGCACTCAATTCAGGTTAATTTTACGCACTTGTAATTACTGGGTTACTTTAGCTGTTCTCTCCCGAATATTCCACTTTCTAGTGATTTCCTTCTCTAATAACGCAATACAGATTGTGTACGTTTTATTGCTCTCATCAAGCTGCAGTCTCAAGGGTCCTTGTTCTCGAAGCGGGAAAAAACTCCAATAGACTAGAATGTAGATATGCTTAATTTGGCAACATCAAGAACACTGCAAAGTGATGCTGGCCTCGACTATGAGTTCCAAAGGTTCGGTGGATAAATGACGATCGGGTCACAAACATGGAGTGCAGTCAAATCACACAAACTACAAAGCTAGAAAATTACGGAGAAAACGGTTACATACATAAGCGCTCTCAGATGACTACAATAACTATGTGAAAATACACCTACAACAAAACGTACGTCTCACGTCGCCTTAAGCGGGCCGGAATGACTCGAGCCTCTCTCAAGCCTTTAGACTTCGGCGACTTGTTGCCATGGATATAGTAATCCTCTTCCGTTAAATCAACATCCGATTCATACTCGAAAGCAACCTCTGAACTAGTTGGAATAGTAGAGTCATCCTCGCGCAGTCCATCATTCCATTTACCATTTGACGTATCCAAAAGGAGGCCAGATGAGCCGTCCGTTTGAAAGTCATCGGTCTTTGAGGATCCATCTGCTACTGACGTTTTCAACTGAGAAGCTGGAAGGTACACGGAGAATTCCGAACTACCATCTTCGGCATCGAAGAAGTCTTCATCTGAGCTTTCCACATTCGGAATGTGAGTGAACTTTGAAGCAATCCAGTTGTCAGCATTCACGATTGTTTTCTCTTTGTGAGATGGACTGAGAGAAACGGAAACGGTCGGGGAAGGTATTCTGTTTACTTGAAGTTCATTAGGTGAACTCTTAGAAACGGCTGGGGTAGAAGAGCTCATTGAAATCGCTGTTTGCAGGCTGAGCTGTTTATTTCCAGAAGCCAATACGTGAGTTTTGTCAACACGGATCGCCTGACCCGGTACTGATGCCGGATGGCTGTGTACATGACTGGGTAGGTTGGTTCCTACGGCTGGACCACTTGTGTTGAGTCCTACAAGACGAGTTCGCACAGGTGATATGAAAATGATGCAACCGAATAACAACAACGGAAGACAATGTCAACCAGTGTGCAACAGTCCAAAATGTACATAAAGGTTAAGGATAAATAGCATCAGGGTTCGGAAACGGTTCGTAATCGACTCAGAATAAGACAAGCTGGAAGAAACAATCAAAGTTGCATTGCATTGCTTCCGGGGTTTTAGTGCAGTTTGCAAATGTCAGGTAATCGTGCGCTTGTGCAAGGGTCAATCGTATTACGACTGAAGGATCAAAAAGAGTAAAGCCCACAGACTTTAGACGACAGAATACGCACGAAAGAAGGCTTATTCGTGAGGACCAACTATAACAGGTAAGCACGCTGCACTAACAAAACGAGGGTGAGTGTCTGTTAGCATACCCTGAATGGTCATGGTAAACGAGTCATTGAAAACACGAAGGAAGTTAGCTTTCACGCAGTGTTCGATTAGGATAGCATATCGCCTGTCATACGAGGTAACCCCAGATTCATCCGTTTCGTTACACACACATCCCATTATTTGAATGTGCCCGGAAACTAGGACAACGCTTTTCCGTTTATCCGTTAGGATGCCGATGTTACACGTCCAGTTTAGAGGAAGTCGGATCATTGGACATTCCTAAATCACCACGATAAACAAACGTGATAGGGTGTTAACGCACCGTTCGAGAGATACAATGTGATGCACTATTCAAAAGAGGTAGATGATCACTGGTTAAACTGTAACAGACAACGCATGGACTACTGTAACATTTGTGGTGCAGAGATGGAGAATTAGAAAGAGTGAATTAGGTAAACCAGATGGGGACACTAAATTGTGTTCAAATGGGACTGTGAATAAAAAGAAGACCCGGAAAGTTGAGCAAGTCAAGTCCAAACTAAGGTACCACGCGCACTGAGAGTTAATACGAAGACTGGGGTGAGGAACAGGTATGTAACTCCGGCGAAACCCTTGATGTCTCAAATACAATTTCACAAAGAGCGAATCCATATGGCCCAAAAGCATAATTCACGAAGCTAACATAATGACACAAACATATAAGCCATTTTATTGACTTCCATGGAGACATCGGTCAAAGATAGTAGGTTTAATAACTTCCCGTAGAATATGTTCCTACACCACATGAGATGTATGAAGGAGGCATACACACTGGGCGAAAAATGGCAGGTACATCAAACCGGTTTGTGCAGAAATAGAATGCATGCGTCATGTCGGCAGCTAAAGCAACTACACATAATGGATGCGGTGGACATGGGTAGGAAAATAAGGACGATTCCGCGCACGAATTAACGAACAACCGTACGATAATTCTGACACCTGTAAGCAACACCACTACCATCAACAACACCAACGGACAAACAAAAAGCAACAAGGTACCTAACAAGAGAATATCGTTTGCTAAACAATCTTTATATTTCAATTGTTATCGTCTCAATTACCATGGTTACTTGAAGCAATATGTGTGGGCGACGATCGTGAAATCGTGTAGTAAACTAGAGAATGTATTTTGCCAAATCGCCTACCTTAGGCAATTTTAAACGACAAGATATCAGATTATCACGGAAACAATGGGAGTGCGGAGTACAATTCGGGATGGACATAGTGACGTAATCAAAATCAACTGTGAACATCAAGTAGAACGTGTGCAACATAGAGAATGCAGGTTCACATAAGGGGAAAATTGAAAAAACCTCGGAGAGAAAAAACTGCTAGAAAACGGCAGGGATCAGAAATGTGTAGTAAAATAACTCATTCCATTAGATGGGGAAAAAACGATTCCAAAATTACTAGACACATGCATGAAACCACACCACCCATGTGCACGAAAACTTGCAGTAATTTCAACCGCATGTGAACATACAGGTAAATATTCTCTGACAGGAAATTACACTGAAAATACATGTTCAGAGCATGCTTCATTAGTCGATATTGCGGAAAAGAAAGCAGAAGATAAGGTAAAAGAGAAAACGAAAGCGCATGGCTAACATCTCGAAGCGAGAAATGCACCAATCGACGGCATTTGTCACTCAAAAGGCTGGGAGAAATTCACTTTGTACACCAAACAGAATCACCAAACATGGCTTATTACGTTCCGGTCAACCAACAGAGATAACGCCTCAACTCCACTCATCATCATCAAAACAGCCATGAGCCTGACCAAAGGTACTGTGGCTCGGGCCGCCGCTCACCTCAACAGTGACGTGGAATATCCTAGAAGGAAACATTAATAAGAAGACCGAAAATACTAAAAGAAGACTAAGCGGAAGAACTAAAAATGGTATGGATACAGGTACGCCATTGACTGCGACACACCGCCATCTCGGATAGCGT
>QNGE01002992.1:53714-96914 GCA_008508345.1 Paragonimus westermani | reverse complement strand
GCTTAATAATAAGTCCAACAGAACGACGTCATGTAAGCTTTATTTATCACGCGCTCATTTTATGCGTCTCTCTAAACCGTCGACTCAACTCTCCGTATGCGCGAATAAATCCCGAGTACATTGGAAAATACCAAAACAAACAGTAGGTAGGGTTATACATCCTTATAATCATAACAAATTAATAATATCATGAGTTCTCTGTCAAAAAATTCCGCTAGCACATTGTTTGCCATAGTAAATGTTATAACCGCGAATTTTCTTATCTAACTTGTGGAATTACATTCTCCACAAGGAGTCATCTATCGTACAAAGACATGGCTCATCGAGTATGTTTGCAGAATATTGCTCCACTAGGCAGAAAAACGTCCTCCACCACGTCCTACACCACGATTTCTGCGGAACATGTGAAAACCTATAACGTTTAGTTGCGTGTCTGGAGTCTCAGGGGTGCACCAAGCTTCAGTGATCGAAGTAATATAAGGATCATATGGGAAGATGAAGGATCTAAAGATATGCATCTTAATAATTGGCGAACGTGCACTGAGATGCAATAAACTTAGTACATTTTTCTTGTCCGGCATCATTTTTATACCTTTAAAACTGTCTAAAACAGAACTATCTGTAATATTCGAAGAATCTGGTGACATTGCGTGGTCTGTTGTCCTTATAGTGGGCTCGTTAGAGAGTGGTTGGGTGTCACCTGCGTTTGAGTTCATGACAGGAAGTGTTGGAATAGTGCAAGTAAGGTATGGCTGATTAGTGGAACTGTAGGGGAAGGAGTTGGCAGGGGAGGTTTAAAGGGTATATATCCCGCTAAGAAAAGGTAAGGCTGAGGTGAATTGATTACGCCCGTCTGCTAGTTGTCAAGAGATCGCGGGTTCCGTTTAGGTGAGACTTCGAAGTGTAGGGTCTACCCATATTGAGAGTGGTGTTAAACAAAGGGTAAACAATTTCAGGGGGCTCCGGTTCAGCCTTATATGAATAGATGCGTCACGCGAGAGACTGCTATTACTAGACAGAGGCCTGAAATTGGGGGTTGGTAAGAGACGCGTCTTTTTAATCGCCAGGTACGGATTTGCGTTTTCTTGCCTGTTAAATCCCTTATGATGAACAGGAAGAAACCTTGGGCGACCCGCAGGGTAGTGAGTTAGAGAGGATTTGTTATCACGGGCACCCCATTGGTGGTCGGTTTACGGTTTCCTATGGATTGGTTCGAAGTTGAGACATCAACGTGTCTTTGATTAATAGACTGCTGGTGTCCTGTCTTATATGAGCCGGTTTCCGCGCATAGGTTACGGTATAGACCCTCCATTGATTTCTATATGAGCACAGTCATTCGTGTGCTCTCTTTTGCCAGTCGATTCCTCGATCGAAGTACCCCTAACGCTCAGCACGCTGTTGGAACTGTCAAGATCTACTGTTAGACCAATCAGGTCAGCAAATTTGTTCTCATTGATGGCGTTAGCATTGTTGGCAGGATCGCTGGTGCATTCGGGCGTGGTGCAACAAAGCGAATCTGCGCGATCTTTGGGATCCAGGTTATTAACTTTGGATATCGTTGTGCCCGGTTTCAATGCGTCCTGGATCATATGGTCACAGACGGAGACGGAGGTCCTGCCCTGTAAGAGTTTTTGACATTCTATTTCAAGGGGCGTTCTGTCCTCCATAACTTTCAGCAGTCTAAGCGAGGTTTTAGACTTACCAATGTCCTGGCTCTGTATGAACTGTTTTGCAATTGCCTCACTATGGAATTTGATTAATAGTGGCCAACAGAACTTTTGTGTCTCCTTACGAAGATGGATGCAGGTATATGTTATTGGGTCTATTCCAGTAACCTTCGAGAGTATCATTTCGAAGCTTTTTAGGTGTGGCTTATCCGGCACAGTGAATGCGATGACACTGTTTGAGCAACGCGTTCGTTTTGTGCTCTCTGTTGCCAATGTGTTGATGAACAAACTTGCGCTCCGAATTTTATATATCATGGGACTTTCGGGCATTTTAAAAATATAAGACAGAGACAAGATTCTCTTTTAGGGAATCAATTGCAGTATGGCTTGCCCTTAACTGACAGAGTTCTGCTTCTAGCTTAGGTAACTTAACAAATAAATCCGCCAATACACTATCTAAGGGAACAGAACAGTTTTCATTCTGAGTGGTGGAAACCACCGGGCTATCTACACCCCCTTTAACAGCTGTAACCTCAGGGGAGCCTACATAAATTCTGGAGCTAGAACCTTTGTCTTTAGGACGATCAACACCGACTTTAGAGCTCGATATTGTGAATTTGGCACCAGCGGATCTTGTATCACGAGTGATTTTTGTCACCAAGTTTCGTAAAAAATAATTATATTTTCGGGTAGACTTGGACGTATGTAGGGTGTGACCAGATTATATGGAATAATGGTATCACCGATAACAATTACAGGAAAAACTTCAAATAAAATGTTCACACAATAATTACTTGCCCTTTTTGAAACATGCACTCCGCCGCAGTTTTTGGCTCATGCTACCCTCAGTTCGTCGCAGAAAGGAGATAGTATTGCAACCTGGCAGAGCATATCTCGTCTCTCATACAGTGGAAATGTCAGACTTCACTGTGCTGCACCAACAGGCTTCTCGCAATTCTCTGTTGTTGCTTGCTTCAAATCAAATATTGTTGCACAATTCTGATTCACTGTTCAGACGATAAGTTGAAGGCTAGGGTTTGCACCAATAAGATGGAAGATGCATCAGACTTAGACTCTTTTTGTGTTACTGTGGACACGGGGAGAAAATGCCAGCGTATTAGATACTCCATGTGTTTTTGCTTCAGACCCACTGTCTAACAAACCCCCGAAAAGAAAGCTGTCGCCATCAGCAGATGACTCCGCGGTCTCCTTGTTCACTGGGAAAATACGGCGATCCTCTCATATATTTTTTGCTGTGCACACGGGCGAAGTTGAATTTGACCGACCTACACAGCCTGATATTTACGCGCCCACAGTATTAGTTCTTTGCCCTCTACCCCAGAATATTTTTCCCCGCTGTAAACCCCACTAAGGTGTCTCAACTTGCGCTAACCTTGTGGATGAGGCTCTTTATCCATCCAGTAACTCCTCCCCAGCGGTTTGCTCCTTCAATACCTCTCTCACCGCCCGTACAGACTATTTTGTCCATTTCCAGCTTGTCTGTGAATGCCACGACTGTCGCTGTTCTCAGAGAATTTCTGCATACACTATGTTGGAGACGAACCAAAATGATGTTGATCACAAACCATGACGGAGAAGGGCTGATATTCATGAAAGAACGTGAAGACACCTTTCGAATGATTGCAAGACCCCTGGTTAGACAAGATCAGCTTGATATACGCGCTTACCTGCTTCTCATTCAGAATGTTTCGCGGCTCAGGGAGATGAAGTATCTCCTTATGTAGCCTGCTTGCGATTTTGTACCTGACGTGGACTCAGTTTACTGTTATGTATGGCTGGTTTGGTATGTACTGTATTGCCCAAAGCATTCAAAGTTATTGTTTAAGTCAGATTAGGTGCCATTTTGTGACATATTTGAATGAGCTGCGTCCGTTTGGAGCGATTTTACAGCACAGTGAGATTACTGCCTCGGTTTGGATCTATTTATTTGATTTCATGTTAGACAAAATAGACAAATGGGGCGACACTTGCACCACTTAATTGTGGCGAGTCTTACGTGTGTCAAAAAATTAATTCCTCGTAACAGACTCCCGTATTGACTCATACACAGCGCAGCGGGTTCTATGTTTTTGGTGGTGCGGTTTTCACTTACAGCCATAAGTTCCGGTAATGTCACTTCTTCGAAACAAAATTCTTCATTCTGCGAGACGACCTCCGACATTTCCCTTCACTTTCACGAGTTCCATCGTCTCTCTTGTTATCCGAAAAACGTAAATTGCAGATATGCCATAACACAAAACGGTTTCAAGTAATCGCAGCGGCATTTCGTCATAGTGATATTCGCACACTGAGAATGAGTGCACAGTGAAAAATAAAAGCTGCAAATTGATGAACTGTTGGCGGGTAGACAAAAACGGTCGGAACATTTGCCAAAAATTACTACAGCGCAAACTGTTAGCCTGCGCCTATGTTTCCGTCGTAACAATTGCATCATCAGGCCTACCTATAACAAAATATTTAAACGCCCCAGGATTCCGGGATTCGGGGGATCAGGTAAGATATTTTGTCCTCATATATCTCCTAGGAAGTACGGGTGGTACCAGCTTGCTGAAGGATATCCATTTAATCGGAGCTTCAAAAATACTTGTGCGCGAAAGTAAACTTGTTCTCGGAAACCATGTTTAAACAGAAGCCACTGGCATGAAACCCAAGTTTTATCGTGAAATGATTCAAAATCTTCCCAATTTAGGTGGCAGCGTGAAATCTTTTGGAAAGCTTGCAAAAATTTAATTCACGTTGCCAGTTGTTCTGACCTACAACTGCTACTTCCGTTTTCAAGCCGAAACACCATCCGAATAGGACAACTAATCTTTAACTCTCGTGAGAATCTGTTTCTCACTAGTTCCAGCAACACTGTTACGCACATTTCCGAATTCCTTGTTACCGGTATTCACTACGGTCGTGCAGGATCAGATCCCTTCCATCAGCAAGTTGCAAGCTACTGCAGTTTCTTTTATCTCCGATGGTGCAATTTTTACCGTGCTCGTCGCTGTTATTGCTACTAGGTGCCCAATTACATGGATAGGATTTTTGTCCTGCCTGCCTTCAGAAAATAAACGTACGCGATCCAGATTATTCCGCAGTACAATCTTTTCCTGGGATCGCAAATCTCCGGCGGCCACGAGAGGTGAAGACCATCTGTGTATTAAGAGCACTTAGTTCGCGAACTCTAGCCGGCATGTACTATGTTATCATCGTTGTCAACGTCGGACTTTCAGGGCACATGAACCTAAAGTCACCGTTATATTTCATGGAACGTCAGTAAACGACGCTGCTCCCTGCTACGTTATGGGGCGGAAGATCACGAACAAAACAGACAACGAACAACTATTACTATGGGGCAGGCAGCCGACCAACGTTCATTCGCGTTCATTCGCCTTTTGCGTGGTAGATTCACATCTTTATCTGGAACCGCTGCAGTTCAGCAGTTTACTTCAGTGATGACTTTCACCGATTTTAACCGTGCGGGTTTCCTAATCGTAACATGGTTGCTCGTGGCGCTGCCCTTGGTGGCATTATATGGGTGAATATCATGGAAGAATCAGTAGCACTGCGCAGTCTATCCTGATACTTACGAAGGCCACCCAACTTGAGCGAGGCAGGTGCGATAAACTAGTGAAGTGGAAACAAGAGCAGCGCCAGAGATGCTGGGGTCCGATTTACTATGAATCCAGGCTCGAAACTCTCTGGAAATGCACACAGCAGAAATGTTCTTAACCTTGTCAATTTTCCGGTAGCGCCGCTGTTAAGTTGCACACACTAGGGCAGCAAATTATAGTTTGAAATGGATTTCGCTACAAAACTATGGGAATACTGTGTCAGCATGAATCTAGTAGGTCGCTCTTAGGCGGTTTTCTCGCCTACCAAGAGCCGTCCTCAAAAGCGCCTCATACACTGAGATTGGACCTAAGTATGGCGCATACACACCCAAAGCCCGATCCTCCATATTTGGAAGGGATCAGAGGAATGGAGTTGGAGAGTATGTCCGTTAGCTCCAACCAAATTTTAATCATGCTTTCAGTGCCAACGTAGATAACTCAGATGATGAACTCTGATAGTAACAACTTGTTGAGGACAAGTTTTTCTCAAAGAGAGCTACCTGTACTAACTTAAAAAGGATGCCCACACGACAAACCTGTTAAAGGTAAAATCCACCTATCATGACACGTCCGGTGTGGTTCGAAACACATGAAGATGTCATCAGTCAAATCTGTCTGAGTATGTTCGCGTCTGCAGTGTTTTCTTGAAAACAGATGTCTTGGAACCCAGTAGTTTTGGTCCCAACTCCGGAGCCTGCATGTGATTCCGCCTCTCTTGAACGCTTTCCTTCGTTAGACGCTTTCTTGCCGACTCTCAGTCTGCCTCTGCCCAGTTGCAACTGAACCTCCAGATGCACTCACAGCGATCGCAGACAATGAGTTTACGATGCTTGACTGTCGAGTATTGAAATTCGAAGCACGTATAATTAACGAGGGAGCCTGGAGCTCTATACACGCTGTTACCTCAAGTTTGGCGAATGACCTGTGGATGCTGAGGTTGCTCCGTGAGTAGAAGAGACATGAGGATGGGGCACTTATACAGACACAACCGCGGTTAGACACAAGAGGAGTGAACATAACATCAACGAACAATTATAGTGAGAAAGGATAGCAGTGGCAAACTGTTACGACCCGGTGGTCAATAATAACGAGAAATGACAGCGCATGAATACACGAATCACGAACACGTAGCACAGCACTTAACGACACTCGGAAACCCCGGAAGAACACAGAAGACCGTGACCTTTAGCCGAGAATGTATTTGCTCTCAAACCAAAGGTAACTTGACAGACCAGCGTTCGCGTATATATAGTTTTGGAACAGCCTTGTAAGACCCCACTGGAATTAGCCTATCAAAAGTGAAGTGTACCAATCAAAGCCAACGGGAAACGTATGCCGGGTTTAAGTTTCAGCACGCTGTGGCGTGAAAAAATGTAATACAAATTTATGAATCAATTTTCAGGGATATCTCTAAAAGTAAACCGTTTTTGGGGAAAATAGACTTTCCCCTACAAAAACTAGGAGGCGAGACAGCATTACACCTGTCTAATCACATAGGCCATGTGGAAATGAGTGATTCAAGGTTTCGTGTGTTATTTGAGTCCGTTTCGGCACGCACTCGTGTTTATACAAGCAGGCCTCTTACTTCGGCGCCTGCAGACTGTTCAACCGCGTGTGACACGATTTACAACAGTAGCCTATTTGTGGATTAAGAAGGACAAGGGAGTGGGCCTCAGGAAGTATGGTTAACAAACTTGTTCACCCAGAAATTTGTTCTAAGAGTGCTGAAGCGCAACGTGGGTTAGAATTTCTGGCGGTATCGTCTCCGAACACCACTGGTGGATAGGACTTGCTGGAAATTTTTCATAATTGGTCGTAAATGAGCGTGCAATATTCAACTCTAGGTCAAGCATATATTTTGTGTACTACGATTCCACGGTACTATTGAACAAACTACCGAGTTTAATAAGAAAACAACTGTTTTAACCAAAAGATTGTCTCCGGGAAGTGGATTACAGTTTATTACCACACAGGCTGTAGATAACTTATAGACGTACAACATGAACTCATACTCGATAGAGCTTTGCTGCGGACTCAAGGGTTTCAAGAATAACCAGAACTACTCGAGCTCCAAAGTGTGTTGAACGCACCACTCGCGCGACGTACGGTAATAAACAACTGGGTATTCGCACGGCCATCAACCTAGTGCAATAAACCGGAGACGGCTGAATCATGAACATAATTACTCTCAGAAGCACTTCCTGCAGGAATTAGAGTATTGAAACTTTTCGTGTAATTTAATTAAATCGGCTTTCTATTTAGTTCTACTTTTAAAGGCAAAACTGGAAGATATTTTGTGCCATGCCGTTTTACTGTTGGAACCGGAATGAATCAAACAAACGCTCCAATAGTAATCTAGCAGTGATTCCCAGAAGGCTGCCGCAAACATTTTGCAGAGGTCTGGGGCGATTTGGCATGTCACTGCATTGACCAATACGAATCGCAAGCTAGCAAAAGATTGGGTTTCCCCAGAATGACTTTCCACAGTTTCGAGGAACACGGTTTGTTTAGCTGTGCCATGTTTTGAAAGTAAAGAGCTATAAGTGCAGCCGTACCGATTGATAAGAAAGCTAGAAATTCGGCACAATACGTATTTTCTCATTTCACGATTGCGTAAGGTTTATAGAATAGCCTGTGGAAACGTGATGCAATTAAAAATTGCTTTGTGCCACAGGTTTTGTTTTCGCTTTTGGTTGGGAAGTTGGCGAACTTCATTCAGCTCAAACCCCGAGTCAGCGAATGCAAGGCGGTCCTTGCGGGTGACGTTTCTTCTCAAAGACAATATTGCTTCGTGCCCGACATATTTTGCTGTAAACAACGCACATTGGTGATTCGCAGCGACCGCACGGTTCGCCAGTTATTACCAGTAAAATTCGGTGCCGACCTCGAAAATTCCTCGACAGCTCCACACATGACCTTCAGGATCCCATGCCCTAGAGTCCGAGACATCACCGTGCCTACCCGGATAATATTTATCCGCCTTCATCATCACTGCTCAGGACGACCTTCCGCTACGACTTTTAATCACGGGCGTCCCTCGGACTCATCCCCTGACTCCATCAAAGATGGTGTACGCGAAAATTCAATCCTGTTACAATAACAAGTCACCATGTCCCGATTTGGTAACCCATTTACGTGACAAAAATGTGCGAGTGATTTGGCAGAACCGCCTGTTAGCTTGTTTGAGGCCCAATTGCTATCGGTGGCATCGGGCTACTAAGAGGCCTGTCACCGTCTGCACCATCCGCGAAACTGAGTAGACTAAACGCCAGCAATTTTAGACAGATTTCCCTATTATTAAAGGCGTCAAAGTTAATGGAGGGCGTTATAGACAGCGCTCGAAACGTTCGATTAAAGGCTAAACCACCTCTGCAATCGCGGCAGGTTGACTTCGAAAGTAATCACTCGCACACTTCCAACCGTTTGACTGCATCTGCTATGTGGAAGAAGGTTGCAAAAAGACCCCCCTTGAACTACAGCATTGTTATAAAACACGTAAGTTTTTTCCGGAGCTTACGTAAAGCAAATCGAATAATCCGCATTCATGCATCACAGGTTGTTTGTGGATCTAACAATATTTATCTTGTTGGACGCAGTTAAGAACTGCATGCGAGGCACTTAATTAGTTTCAACCCACCCTAAAATGAAGGTAAAACCCAGTATATAACCGAAGTATTGCCTATATTTGAGTCACCCTAAGTCATCGTCAACTCCTGTACTCAAAATTGGGGCTGACCTTCAAAGTTAGGATATTGTAACGCTTAGTTTGACTTGGCTCGAAAGGCTGCGCCACGCCACATACGTCGGTCGTACCTCCTTCACAGCCCCTCTAAAATAGCGTTAGGGCTGGTCTCCCCTCATAATCTCCAGTTATTTTCAAGAAGAGTGGTGGAGGATGAATCTCCGTGACCTAAACTTACGTGTGTATTGTTTTAAGATAGTAAAGGGAACTCGTCGCCGCCATCACAGACGCGGATTTCTTAGCGGTCGCAGAATCGTGACCGAAGCCGGAGATTGTTATTAGCAGCCTGTCCACCCCACAAATTTTTTACCAGCAGAAGGAGAAAGACGAAGAACCCGGGGAACGTTTTTTTACTTCAAATGGATCAGCCTTATAAGCGAAGATCGGGAAGTTCACCCGTAACGTCCAGAGTGCAAGTGGTTGTTTACTTCGTGGGACTTTTGAAGTGTTTTGTTGGTTTGCAGACCCATTAGCAGATTCAATCTGGCACCCCAGACTACCAAGTTTCGTTGGATGACGTCCTACCTTACCCTCCTTGCCGCTGACGTAAATACAACGAGGCACCCCTGACCGGGCAAACATGTATCTGACTCTTACGCTACTCACGTGTCCCAATAATAAACGAACTTATTCGCCGACAAAAATGATACCCAATCTTGCCCGCAGAAGGCTACCGTCGACACATTGCCTACACTTTTTCTAGGCACAGTTTGGGTTACAGACTTTAACTGGCATGCTTAATATTACTTGGGCTCTCACGAAGACGGTGCTCATCCTTGTCTAGATCTTTTCCACTAACTAGGAACTAATGATAGGCAAAGTAAAGCAAACGTTCAACTCCGTACCAACTTCAGACCTCATACGTAGTGCTGAGCTTACAAACACGAGAAACTTTCACTTTGGATAGCTTCCAAGAATTTGTATGGATGCGCTGGATGCACTTCTAGCTTGTGCCTTGAGGGTTCAACTTCGCTCGTTGCTGTCTGTTGACGAAACAAGTGGCCTCTTTACTGATACCAACTGTACGGTTATGGATTAGTCGACACTAATTCACTCCAGCATTTGCTTTCCGGGACGCTGAAAATGATTCATGCTAAACGTCCAGCCTGCGCTCGGCCTAGAGGGCCAATGGCACCACAGAATCTTATAAACTCGCAAATTTCAGGTCAATATAATGGACTAGTTGAGAAAGATCGACTGAAGTTCCACCGACAATAGAGCCAGTGCCTTGTCAGTGATCCCGAAATCCCGCGAAACTAGAGCCCGCCCTTCAGGACTTGCAAACTCAGATGCTTAATCTTCTGGAGTTCCAGATGACCTCTACAGCACTGTGTTTGCAGGCCGCATGCCGGTCTATTTTCCGGCAGTGTTACCACCACTAACGAATTTTCCACGGTTCACATGACAGCGGATTCTGTTAATGAGCCTTCGGAATGTTGAATTAACATCCCCAAGATCATACTATGTATCCTCTTCAGTCGCTGTTCTTTGAGCTGCAGAGTTTGCTGCCTCGTTATATTTTTACGCGTATTATATTATTATATTACATTAGTATTGTGTTGCATTATTATCATCATATTATATTGTACTTTTATTTCTAAGGGAACGGTGCCCAGTGGCTGTAACTCGTCGAGCATTACTACAGTCTTCAGGAGTAGGCAGTGCAACCAGACTTGCTACTATCGTTCTGTTGCCTTCCTATCACGTGTATCGAAGATTTTCCTAGCAACAAACCATGAGTCGACGTCTAGACACCCCTTATCGGAAGCGTTCTTTCGCGACTACAAACAACTTTTTCCATGTGATCGCTCATACATTACGAAGCTGCTTCCAACTGTAGTTCAGTGGAATTATGTATCTGATAGTAAAGAAGATGTTAACCCTGTTTAGCTCCAGTTGTCGGAGCTTTGTGTAGTGAGAGTCAGTCAGTTTTACACGACAAGCGCACACAAATGTGCAATCAGGGTGAACTTCGTGTGTTGGCTCAAACCCTATTTGTCAAGCTGTTCCTGACGTGTACGGGCGGGTTCTCCCTACTCATCCCCCATACTTGATCCCTGCGAAATTCATACAGGAGTCCATCCTAGGGTCATTGTATTTCTAAATCTTCATTAGTGGGCTGTCATCTGAAACGTCACCTGTCTTACCGCTGTTTGCCGATAAAATTAATATCTTAGATTCTGCCTGGATACCTCCGGCACCAGCGAACTGCGGACCGACATTAGGGCCCTTAACCAGTGTTTTAACCGATCATTCGCAAGTCCAGTACAGACAAGTGCAAATTTGCGCACATCTGGCGTAAATATACCTTTCCTTACTCCATCGTTGGGATACCATGCCAAGCTGGAAAAGAGTGGAAATCATCTTGGTACTGTTGTTTCCCACAAGTTCTTGCGATATTTGGGCGGCCATCAGAAAACCTAATAACGCACTATCAATTCTGAAGCGTTTGTTTGGCAAATTGGAGCTGCTCGGCTGCAGAAATCTGCACACCAGCTTTATTCGTCCTCATCTTGAGCAACAAGGCTTAGTGTGGTACTTGCATTTAGATAACTGCAAACTTCTTTTCACAGCTACCCAGAATCATGTAACGAAAGCAGTTTGTCGGTTGAGCGCGGAGCTCTACTCTGACCAGCTTCATGCACCGAATCCCTCAACCCTCCAGTTTCGTGGAGAGAGAGGCGACCTCACGTTGATGGGTATGATTCTGGAAATCGCAGGCCATCCACATATCCCTGCTCACTCCTGCAGGTAATGGTGTACTTAAGGGAAAAACGTCAATATCACACAGTCATTACGGCAGAAGACATCCCAAGCACATCGCCTCGGTACCAACCTACATGAGACTCTCTGTTTGAACGTGTCGTCAGCGCTACCACAGCGACCGTGTTATGATTCTCCTGGATCATTACTTCAGCTCATGATCCGAGATCTAACTTTCTCTACTGCGCATAATCACCTGCTTGTGTTTGTCTATAAAATTATCATATACTCGTTATGTATATTCACCAATAAAAACAACCACATGTAAAGCAGAAACAAGCAGCCCATCCCCCTGGAATAAACGAAAATGTTGTGACGCGTAACGGTTGTTCTGGTACAGGGGGTCCTTGCCTGAAGAAACAAAACCATAAAGACCGTCGCCAGTGAAATTATGTAACAAGAACTTTCCGGTCCGTAACCCCATTTCGCGAAGCGTAGGCTGTGGGCCACAAATCTTGGGCCCATCTGACCTTAGTACCTCTGATGAGTTTTACAGCACTGTTTTTATGCAGTTACCAATCGTTCTTCAGCATGGTCGTGACATTTGAACTGAAGACACTGACGCTGTGGGTGCGTCCTCCACGGTGATGTTGGCTAAACTCAGATGACTTAGAAATAGATTCCCCGGTCCAGGCGGTATATCACCGAAGCATTGTGTGAGGCGACTGGGCAGCACACTGACCCACTTAGCCTACCCCCAGGGGGGAATCTCTCGCGGATAAAAACTCGTAATAAATACACCTGTTTTCATAACTGATGGATACAGTTTCTCTCAGTGAGTGGAGACTGACTGCCTTGTTTAGCCTCATGGAAATAGACTGACACCTCTGACCATATACTCCTTAGTGCATTGTCAGCTTACAGGTGACTTGGATTCAACTATTTTGGTTATGAAGTTTCCTGATAACCCATGCCAAGTGATGTTCGAGAGAGAAAATAGCAGGATATTGGGTAGTCACCCGCCGAAACTGAAGGCTCAATATAGCGGAATGGAATGCAAACAGCTTTCCCCTCTGCCTGTTCGTGAGACTTGAACTGCTGCACCTGACCATGATGTTTCTGTTGACACTGGCAATTTTCAAGGGTGGCTTTGACAGACATTTACAGCTTCAGTTCGGATAGTGCGTCTTTCTCTCCGTTTTCTGGCCAGTTGCTGAGGAGCTCGAGGTTCTACGCATCGAGGAGCGGATATACGGAAGGTTCTTGTTCCCTAATTCCCTGTCCAACTTATTGATCCGTATCAATGAAGGGATGTCATAGTGGTGAGAGACGAGTAAATAAATAGCTTGGGTGAACGCAGGTGTACTTCAATAGGCTAAGTGTGTCAACAAAATTAACGAATACGACAGGAGATTTACAGGGTTCAGGCAAGTTATGGTGATCGTAGAGTTTGATTGATAGAAGGTGTTCAGGATAACCGAAACATTATTACAACTTACCAGTAACCAGGAAGCAAGGTTGTTGCAGATTTACCATGAACTGCCGAAGTTGAAATATTGGGTGGAATATCTCTGTGGTATTGTCAAGCGACTGTGAACCGAAAAGAGCAGATCGGTGTGCACTACTTGGTGTTGAGTTGTAGGGCCATTTTAATCATTTCGAACAACGTGCGGGCGATGCACAAGCGTTGTTGTACAAAAAGTAAAGCGTCGTCAGTTTGAAAAATGGGAGAAAGTTCTGCAGTACCCCCACTTCAAGGTAATTGTGGAGGATAAATCCTCCGCAATCATATGATGAACAAGATAGAGGGACAAGAAAGTCACCAACGAAAACGAACTGTTCAAGCCACAAGCCTGATGGAACGCGTAGTTGGACAGGTTTAAGACTGGCGGGGAAGACGACGAGGTGGTATGAGTTTGTTCGGTAGACGGACGTGAGTAATGTGCAATTTCGTCACCACGGTCGTTTGTGATTGAAGAATCAAATGCGTGGGAGTGGGCGGGCTTAGCCTCTCATGATTGCTTGTTTGAGGCGCATGGTTGGATAGTTGGGACTGATGTTCCTAATGCGCGTGAACGTGGAGAGGTTTGAGACGAACAGAATCCACGGTAGCACAATTTCTTGGAAATTAGATGACGAAAACTTTGTCCCTTCGTGAAATCACTTCAAATGGACCGTCTTAAGGTGGTTGACGTGAGTATCAAACGGTGCCATAAGGGACAAAACATCAAAATTCACCAAATTCTCTTCGAGTCGTTGATGTCAGAAGTTCCATCGGGTCGGAGTAGCACGGAACACCTCCGTGTGAGAGTTGAGGACACGCTTGCAATTCATCAGAACCAGTACAGCTAGTGTGGTTTGGTTGTGAAGATTATCCGGAAGATGAAGTGTCGCCCAGTAGACCAATTCAACGGTGGACCATTTTAACTGTTCCTAAAAGACGGATATGATGCTTAATAAATGGAGCAGTAAGTGCTCTGTCCAACTCTGCGTCATTTGCGCCATGAACGATGATTACCAGTGCTGGCACAAAATTTAATCATAATGTATAGCTCTCATTGCATATGGGCGGAGCACCCTGGGTTATGCTGTTATTGCAGATAACTACAGGCGATAGAAAACAACGACCAATCAAATAGTAACACGAACGTTTAACCTATTCTCAGAAGGTGTGTGATCAGGAAGAAGACGATCGCATTTCACGGAATTTCGACGCACGCAGGAGAGAAATGAAAAGTTTGCTCGCCTCGCAGATTCAGTCCAGAAAATGACGTGTTACACTAATTTACTTTCAAGCAATTTAAGGTCATTCTGTGGAGAACGTCCAAATTCATCCTCAGTGTTTTTCGCCATTACGTGATATAATTAGTGAGATAGGACGAAGATTTCCAGAATCCAGCGAACGATTGAGCAGACTGCAGCACTGGACTACGTCGATTGCAGGAAACCATCGTAAAGGTTGAAGATCTTACGAGTTGTTCGGTAGAGAGAAAGCTCCGTGCGTCCGTCCACCGTAAAAATTCCTTTCGCGATGGATACTTATGGGATCATAAAGAAGAAAACAATCCCACACGTTACATGAGAACGTGTGGAGTGGTCATAATTATTGTGACGTATAAGGTGCGTGCGGGAGATTTGACAACGACTCCATGCGATACTAGTTTTGCTCTGGCGAAATATATAACCCTGTCAACCAGTAGTAGCGTTTTGCTATTTACTCGGGATTTATTCAGGTGATCGGAATATCGAGTGGACGATTTGGAAGGCCCCATGAAATGTGCCTGTTCTAAGTAGAACTCACACAACGTTCTCTCGCTGAATTTATAAGTAAACATCGGTTTTTGCATTTTCTAGCAATCTAATTAATGCGTACACATGGATAAATGCGTATCAGTAAAATGATGTTGAGTTGTAAACGGTTCAGCGAGCATAAAGTAAACCAAGTGCAAAACCATCGTGTGAGTATATGATACAACGAAGAGTTTCAAGTAGGCTGTTCTCGAGGGGTTAGAGAGCCGGGGACTGGTGTACACGCTATACACAGCTGACGGCTAAGTGCTTCCCGGACATGATTCAAAAAGATCACCATGGGGCACGGAGAGTTTGAAGATAGGCACTGTGTTCGCTATCGTGAAACAGCTGCCCGAGCCCTTTTGAAAAGATTATTGTTGCTACTTGCTAAGACTTCATTCGTAAACTAATTCCATATGTAAGAATAATTCACAAGGGAGACGTTTGCGCGCATCATTTTTCGGGATAACATCGCTGGCCAGGTGGAGCCCTTGTTTCTTAGATTGTATGGATGGCTGTTTTGCAAGTGGACGTTAAACGCCGTAGTGATGGAGTCCGAATAGGTGAGTTTATAAAGAAATGGCAAGTTCAACTTTAATCTGCGCAACCAAAGTGAATTAATACCAAGTTTTCGACAGCTTTGCCTAAAGTTGAACAAAGAATATCCCAATAAGCTCTTGGTAAATGATCGCTGGAGGTTTCTAACACAAGCCTATAAGACTTGTGTAGGTGGAAGTGGATGAAGGTACAATACTCAAGTTGAGGCCGGGCACAGATTTTGTAGGGCGTCAGCTCCGCAGCCGGTGGACTAAACGTCTTCTTGATACAGCCTATGGTTCCTTTAGTTTTTGTTACCTCAAAACGTACTTGTTCGAAAAAATCGCAGCTTGAAAACCGTATTCCTAGATCCCTGACCGAAGTGGCTATATCATTTTTATAACCATCTAGTGAGACAGAATCACTAGGTAATTTACAAGCATATTTAGTGATGTTTGACTTACTCGCTGAGAACCTCATCACCCATGTTTTGCATCACAAATGTGACGACGCCAAGTACTGTCGTATATTTTGCGGACAGAAATCGATGTTACCGTGCTGGAGGAGTGTGTGAACGATTTTGATGTCGTCAACAAGCAGGAACGGCTTGTCATTTCTAATGACAACGCGTAAGTCAGTCATGCTTACTGGAAAAAGCAACCATCCTAGAACGCTTCGGTTTTCGCGCTAAACGGTGCTCTCCTATTTTGACTGTTTGAGTGCGGCCTTCAAGATATGACGAAAGCTAGTTACAATATGGACCTTGTGTGCCAAAAGGTGCTATTTTGATCAACAGGTGCTTATGAGACACACGATCGAAAGCTTTCCCATGTCTAAGAGTATGACAATTACCGTATTTTCTGCCTCGACTGATATCCGTATATGGTTTAAGAATTCTAGCTGACATATCCTACAAGAGCGCTTACTAATAAAGCCGTGCTGCAACAGGTTTATAATGTTTTGTGATCTTAGGAACTCAGGACTCTGCACCTTTATTATCCTTTCAAACAAATCCGAGCAGATTGATGTGCGGTTGATATGACGCTAGTTACTAACGTCCTTCTGTTGCGAGGCAGGATGATTGACATTTTCTTTTGAGGATAATCTCGTTGACAGCGAGGCGGTGTGCAGTCATCCTGATGTGTTTACAGTCCAAGCAACTGTGAGTTTATTAAGAGCTAAGCGGAGTGGACGACTTCTAAGTGGCGGCCTTCGTGTGACAATGGGATGTGCGACGCCGGTTGTTACTTTCAGTACTTCGTTAGCAAGTCAGGCCAGTCGAGGAAATTCGGATAGGAGTTTCCCACCAGGCTCGGACTAAGGGCTTGGCGGTATTGGACGCGTCGTTGCCGTCTTGGATGGTTAACTTAACACTGAGTTTTATTGAGGTTTCAATCAGGCGGTGACCATTAAATCGAAATGTCGGAAGTAGCCGACGCCACGTCGAAGACTGAAATCTTAACTAAGCCGTCGACCGCCGAGCATTATGATGCACTTGCTGTTTGCAACTTGGAATGTAGTGCCAGACTCCAATAGCGAACCCGTTGTCAAATGCTGGAAGACCCTGACTCCCGCTCCTGCATAGTTTTGTTATTTTATTTTGGTAAAGTACTTCACGGGCAATAGGCGACTGATTTTGACTGGCCTGTGGCTCTGGTGGCTGTGATGCGCCGACATGCTAGTTTAAACGCTTGTTACCATGCTCATTACTCCGTAGTGTTTTCACTATGTGTCTCATGATACCGAAAAAGGTGGTTCGTTTTTAGTTTGGGCGGTGATCGGACACGTGTCGGACGAATTCTAGACGACGATCCAGTATGATGGATGCTGGCTAGCTGTTCAACGTCGCAATTGCGCCATATCTGCGCTCGGTTCTGACAAGGTTGTGTTGACGACTCTCAGTTACTTTGCGCAGAATTGTTATCTGAGCGTCCTTCGCGACCAGTAAACTATCCGCAGAACTGTTATTTGTGACTGACGATACAGCTACTTACGAAGGCACAGTCCCTTGAAGACGTCTGCGTGTTGCGTCGGCCAAAGCCACCAAGTCATCAAGCAGACGTGAAGATGGCAGGGATGGTAGTCCTTGTGCATTATCAGGCAGCTGTTGCGTTCAAAGCTCTTGCAGGGGAGACCCCGATAACTTGGATACACCAACACCTGCCGCATATTTCGGAGAGGAAACAATGACTCCATGTCCTCCAGCCGTAACCGCCGGAAGAGTTTTCCGACAAGAATTTTATCGGACGACTGTTTCTCTAAGAAATGACTCTATAGCCGGCACATAACGATCGGTTGCTGAGCCTAGTACGATATTTTCAACCAGGTTCAGCATATCTCAGGAAAAGCGTCGTACAAGCTGGGAGAACTTGCATGAATTGTTTGCTATAAACCGGTTGCTGAACTCTTTTCACCAGGGCGAACCACGGTTCTCGAGCAAACTCCATAAAGGCGGGAACAACTAACGTGCTCAGTGATACAGATGACGACAATTCTGACTAAGTCTTCTTGAGGTCCACCGCTACTGACCAAATGCATACGCGATGGGCAATCTAAATATATATGTATAGGCATACTTGACACTACATGCCATCAAAGCGTAATACTACGAGTAAGAAAAAGGATCTAACGTGCTCATTAATCTGCACAGTCAAATGAATCAAACGGCCGGCTGAGAATAACCAAGCAACAGGATACGGAGTAAGCTTTCGACACGGGAAGTCGACATGAGAGTGAGCGAATAACGAGAGAAAACGGTAAGAGCGGTGCGTTGAGCGAGCGCGCAGCGTTACAAGGGAGCTAAGACCATACGTTGAAATTCCTTGGAAGCAGCACATACAATAGTGGAATAGGAAGAAGACAAGACTACAGTGGAACAATGGGAAGGTGTGTTGCAAATGAATACGGAATCGTTATCTAATATATGCATTTCAGCACTCAATAACATGCAAGTGAAGCAGAAGCGTTGCTGTAAAAATGTGAAGCATTGTCAGTTAATAATAACAGAAAACTCTAGTTTTTTTCTTTTACCCCAACACAATGAAATCCCCGGAGCTCGCTGGTGCAAGAAGCTGGGCATTATGCGGTCTTAATTCGCATGGACTTTTCTGAACTGAACTGAGCCAATCGGTGTGGCAAGAAACAAAAAGCGCGGGAAATGAGACTGTGCGGTATGTCCGAAGACGATGGCAGTCATGTCGTGGTTGCGCTCCAACCTGGGACAGCTAAAAGCCAAGGTGGTAGTTTGCCTAACGACGTTGAAACATGATTGGCTGCATGTATTCCGAGAACTGTGCGATGGAAAATAAGTGAACACGACAAACTAAACACGTCGTAACCCATGGCTTTCGCTCTCATGTCGCCTGTATTTTAGACATCGGTGCGCCATGAAACATGTAACTTCAATAGTAATGATGTTCACACTGTCACTCTTCAATCGTCTACGGCTTGATGTTTTGCTACAAGCAAGTACATGAAAACACCTTAGTCCTACATGTGTTTATCCAAACAGCTTTTATACTCGCTGAATCTCCCAAAATCCCAATCCTTGGACGCATCTCTGAAGCACTGTAAATAATCCATCACATAAAATGGGATGTAGCATGAAATCAACTTTCGTAAGAGGCCAGCGAACTACATATCAACGCACTCCTCAGAAAGTTAATCACATAATTTATCACCATCAGACGACTAACTACTAATCAGCCATGAAAAGTTACTTCAAAGGGGTACGCACGAAAGCCGTCACAACACCAACATTTGACATTTTCGATCTCGGTGCCGTATAAAAAACAAACCGATTAACGGTCGGTGAAAACAAACACTTCTAGTCTCGTGTTATTTACTGTCACGGAAATCAACAGTTTTCAAACCCTTGAGCAATACAACCGAACAATCATCTGCTGTTCACGAACATATACTTTTATCACCGTTTGACGGTGGAGTTTACCACTTAAGGATAATTCACGTCGGACGGTGGGCGACGACACGGTTCAACCTTATCGGCAGCCCGAAGACATCCATGCGATCGTTGAGGTTATCTTGGTTTTTGCTATACTTTTGTGGCTTGTTTCAGTTCGCAAAATCGTTCAGTTGTGTTATGCGGAATTTTAATTTCTAATACTCTAAACTTAAAAGCAATAAGTGTCCGCGTTAAATAATGGCATAACTGTCAACAAAAAACGCAGTAAAATCCTAAAAGTACGTCAACTTGCAGCTAACGTTCGAATATGATGAAACTTGACAGGATGGAAGTGGAACAGTATCGTTTCCCTAAAATTACAGTCTTACTAAAAAGAAGTTGTTTTTCCTTCCGACGGCTTTACCGTTGTGGGATCATAAAGACTGAGATATTCATAAGGATGCAAACGCAAGATACGGCAGCATAAAATTTTACAGGTAACGATATGTGCCAAAAAATGGTAGTCACCGGCATTTTTTCGGTTATATATGACATATATTTCGATTTATTGTTGCCACAAATGTGGACTTCTCTAGCTGAGCGTGACGCTAAGTTTTAGTCTATGCTTGAAAACTTATAATCGCTCAATCCATTTGATTTGCTTTACGGGTGAAGCCAGACAGTGTTCCATGCTTGATCGCTTATAACTGTCTCATCGGATTGTCTTGTACAGTACCCCATGACTAAGCACAGCCGGACAAAGGAAAAATCTGAAAACGAACACGTGCAGGGATCGACACGATACTTGGAGTTTGTGGAAAAGGCAAACATTACCTCCGACTTACTTCAGCGCAGAATGTAGCCATTGCTTGCTTGCTCTTTTGATCTCGTCTTACATAACCTGAGCCGTTCACCAGATGAAGGCTTCGTCATCTCGTTCAACAAAGCTGGTATCTGCAAGGTAACTGCATATGCATTTGTGTAGTTTCTCACTTTGTTCATCTGTAGCTAGAGGAGATTCGCTTCAGGTGACATTGAGTCGCCCTTTGTTAGGTTCGTGTGTAAGTGGCCGTTGACCGGTCTTAGTCGACATCCGCGAATGTTGCTGTGTGCGGCCTCGCGTTCGTAATGACTGGAGGAGTGCAAACAATAGCCGAAGAATAGGAAAGTGACCAATTTATGAATTCAAAACGTGCACCTGCTAGATGACTGAGGTTGAATCTGTCTGCCACAGAATGGATATCCAATTATGATGGTCACCTGAATACATTCGGAACGTAAGATCAGTTGATCGGCCTCACAGCGATAACTGTCCATGTTTGCCGGTCTACCGCAATGTCCGCATGACAGTCCTGTATGAGGCTTCATCACCACCTGCGTTGCTTACCGCTTTTACATGCAGTAATGAGGAATTCGAACAAAATAAGCCAGTATTCGCATGTTCTACTGTTTTGCTTTAGAGTACGCACGACAACTATAACGTTAGTCGCCGACGGCACTTTCTGAAGTTATTCGAATGTTCGGTTACAAATCTTACGCAACCAACTCGTTTGACAATGCAAGCTTGAAATTGAGTTGAATGTGTTCTAACTTGGCGGTTTCGATGGAGTTTCGATGAACGTCCATCAAATGATGTCTAATATCAACAGCTGGCTTATCGCGAACGATCAGACCGCTGGAGTAGTTCACTTCACTTACGGTGAGTCTGCGATATGTAAGATGGGACGGACGATCAAGAAGGTGGTTATGCTCTGACTCGAAAGAGCTCAAAACCGGACAAACATTCCTTCGGAGCACATAAAGTAGTGATCTGCAACACATGTCGCATGAACTGAATTGTTTACACTGATTTGAATTATCCATGGCCTAAAAATAAAACACTACTCCTGGATATTGGTAGGATTGACAACTGCATCATCGTTTCCATATATATACAGCAGCCTGGCTCTCATACATTAGCGCACAATCACTGTCGCACACAATCGATCACAACAGCATCCATACCGATTTTCAAAAATAAGGTACCATTTGGTCGTTTTTAATTGTCGGTCAGTTTAAACAAACTCACAAAAAGCTATGATGCATATTGCAGTGATTTCAATTTTTGAACCAAAAACCAAGATGGAATGTCGGAATATACAGAGAGACATTATTTTGCCACGACAAGTGAAGAACTCACGGTCTGCGACTAACATCCCCGGAGGGCTGGTGGCCGTGGGTTTTTATTGCCAACGCACTAGTTTTCGTAAGGTTTACTACCTGCTTCAGCGTTTGCGTGAATCGTACTCGACCAACTGACGTACAGTAGGCATATTCGGATAAGTGATATTCAGAATTATGAGGCGTTTCTTCCTAAACACGACAAGGGCCAGTGGCGAATTCTTTCTCTTGTACCAGTGGCGAATTCTTTCTCTTGCACCACTGTTCTAGTTCAGCGTGCCAGCCACGTCCAGATTTCCCATTTCACACCTGAGTAAACTTGCCTTGAACATCTGGAGGTCTGTAACCTTTTCCAGGGAATTGCAGTTCGTGCTGTGGAACGATTTCCCAGTAAACACCGTCTTGATCCAAATGAAATACCGTTTCAGCTTGACCGTTTTGAAGAACTGCGGTTATTTTGCGGCCGAGTCATCAGATTTGCTCTAATCGTCTTGCGAAATCGCTGGAGTATTTGATGCCTCAAAAGTCATAGTCGCGGCCGGCCTCGGCTCCTCTGACAATCTGCCGTACAGTATGAAACTAGTATTCACTACTGCGCTCTCAGTTTGTGTAACAAGCTGTCTGAGCTTCGTGAACTTTGCTGAGTATGGTTACAGTAACTGAATCCTTGTGCAATAATACTTGCCTTGATTTTGTATTGGACACTGAGGCTTTGTTTCTTCCTCACTCAGGTAGTACAACAGGTATAGGTGGCGTGGCAACAGTATGTGTTTTGCTTCGTTTTACGCCTTCCAGTATGATAATCGGGCACAATGTTTTTGAAGCAGGCTAGTGTTCACTTCATCCAACTAATTGGAATCGTTGGTCGATGGAGTTGGTGTTGTCTACCGCTTCCCAACTTCAGGTGATACTGGAGATTGATTACCTTTAGATGGAATGGAGATTTTGACATCCTTAGGCTTCTCTCCTATTCTCGAACTTCTTCCAAGAGCCTTCCTAGAGGCGGCTGAGTTTGTCATGGAGCCCCTTAGCTTGTTGTTCACCTAATCAATCCTCAAAGGAACACCACCCAGTACTTAGCCTTTGAGGAACATCACTCCTGTCTTCAAGGAATGTAGACGTAGTCTTCTTAGTCACTTTTTTCCAATGGCCCTAATCTCGTAATTCTGAAGTACTGGAAGCACTAATGTGTGACTCGTTTCCTAACTATCTCTCCGTAACTTCTGCAGCACTTCACACGGCTTTCGCAAATGACGAATCTTTTACTAGCCACTGGCAAGTGGACGAAGGCAGCTGGCCAAGGTATCGGGGTAGATGTTGCACAACTAATTTTCGCCCAAACCTTTGACCACGTAAACCTGCCTAACAGCGTGCATTATTATGGAGTTCAATGTAATATCACTCGATGACTGGAGTCTTACCACACCAAACGAGGGCACGCATTAACTGTGAACTTTACATCTTCTAGTTGGCGAACAAGCCACAGCAGTATTCCACAAGGGCGTATTCTTGGTTCACTCTTTTCCCCACCCTAGAGGCCTACAATCGGATTCTCCTACCGACTGCGCTAACACATCCTCCGGAACAGCTTTCCAATGATGCATGACACGCCGAGGTAGACGGGGTTCGGCCCACATCTGGTCAGACCAAGGTTTATCTAACTTTGGGGTGTGTGTCTATGGAGAGTCTGAAGCCGAGCCGGTGTAAATATACCAGAGAGGTCAACATCAAGGGGTGAGGATCAGATCCCTCGTGGTCGTCGATAAAACTGCGGATACGTGCCCACTGTGGGTATGGCGGGCCGTTTGAACTGTGCAGCAAGCGGGTACCTGTACACATTACCTACTCCAGGGTTACTTTGTGGCTCAAGACGTGGCGGGTTCGCCTTGACGCAGTACTCGAGACAAGGGCTCAAATTCTGTAAGCAGCTTGTAAAACATATTACCCGTCAGCACTCTGAGAGCCCCACGAAGTGTACTCAGCACACGGAAGTTTGTACAGTCACGATTTATGGTCAGTCTCCGCCCTCTTGGACACATTCAAAGCTGGTTTAGGGCCATCTTTAAGACGTCTTATCACCCTGAGGTGCACACAGTCTCTGATCTTGTGGTTGTTTGCAACCATTAGTGAGAATAATTCCAGGGGATTAGAAAGCCCACTGGCCGTAAGGCGTGAAAAAGACCCAGTCTAGAACATTGTGCCACCCCGCTCAGGGTAGAAGGTAGGAATATTGGCACAATTGCTTATGATCAGAAAGTGAATAACGCCGTTAAAATTGCATGCATGATACGTAAATGACGGTGTTCCGAATGCAACAAAAACTGTATAACAAAACATGGACTCATCGAAATCCGAATAGCACAGTACGAAGAATTCTGACTGTTGCGCATCATCAATGAAGATAGTAGACGGTTGCGGGGTATGACGGACGGATGCGTTGATGTCAGAATAGTCCTTGATTTGTAATTCCTATGCTGAATGAAGCTGTACCAGTTTTGGAATCGAAAGTCTATCGCGGGACTAGGTATTTTTTGGTTCGCGGGGCAGCGTCAAGGCATTTGTTGTCCAGCATGCTGTGCATCAGTGAATGGTCATTCTTGATTCATCGCGTAGGCGTGTGGCAAAACGTGATTAGTTGTGACAATGTTTATGACCTAGAGCCATGCTACACAATAGAAGGAGTAGTGTTGATGACACCTGTGGCAGTTGAGCATTAATGTGAACCACTGATGTATTGCTGCTGCTGATGGCCCCGACACTTATGTTGCTGACAGAGTTCGAACCGCTAACCATGCCGAGCGCCCCATATCAGGCTTTGTCTCGAGCATTGAGTGAGTAAACATAGCTGCTTTTGTAGTTCACGTTAGCTTTTGAAACGTAATTCAAATGGGCATCAATGTCGGTACGCGTCATCTACTGGACCCGGCATGTTAGAGAGGTAGCTGAAGAATGTTTACGGACGAACGCATTAGAGGTGTGGCGATAGGTTTATCGGTGTTGTAGGTGACCGAACAGCGAACTGTGAATTATGGATGAGATCATTCGATCCTCTACGGGCGTCACTCATTACCACACAGACTCTGCTCCCTACCCCACGGAACCGCAAATGTCCATCGTGAGACCATCTCACCTAGTGCAAGAGAGCGTAATTTCATGCGCACCTTCCGACGAGGCGCCTTGTCAGAAATCCCATTAAAGTTACGGACAACTGCATCTACGACACGGCATTTGTCTATTTCCCCAGCCCATCTTTTCTTATTGGCAAGATTTATGAAGCAAGTGTCGCAGTGAGACCAAGCCTGGAATACTGTGTACAAGCCTGGAGCCCGAGTGTGGTCAAGGGCACTGAGGTACTTGAAGAAGTCCAAAGGTGCCTTACAAGGCTTCTAGAAGGAATGTGGGGTAACTCACATGAAGATGGATTAAAGAAGCTTACTATTTTTTCTTTCGCGACGAATGGTTACAGGGGACCTCATAGACACCGTAGTCTTTAAAGGGACCCCCAGAGTTTAGTTTGAATCTCTGTTTACGCAAACTCCTACTTCTGAAGTCATGATCTTCAGTCGGAAGGGACGTGAGCTGCCACATGGATTAGAGCTTACTCCTTCATTGGTCGGGTACCTAACAGTTGGAGCATGCTTCCTCTGATGATGTGATGAAGTTCAAAATCAAGATGGTTGGGTTTTGGCGATTTCTCTCCAAGCCTGTTGTGAGCAGTTCGTTTACACTAGCTTCCCTTTCATTGCTATCCTCCCGATTTCAAGTTGGTCAGGCTTTCATCTTTACTTGCCGATAACGTCATCTTTTTGCTTCATGATTATTTTATTTTCAGGTTAGCCATCCACCCTGCTGTTGTTTTGCATCTTTTCGCTAGAGGACAAACTCGTTTGGACCGGTGGCAGCGGTGAACTTGTGTTCTGATGACACTGATAGTTTCGTTTGGTTGCCATCGCGATTACGCATGGGTGTGAAAAGTTTTCACCTGACATCATCGCAGCGCTAGGCGTCTTCATATATTCACTGATACAGGAAACTGGACAAGTCGTGGCTCAAGCCGCTTGATCCTGGTAACCGAACTGGAAGTATTGAAGATACTCGCCTGCTGCGCACTGTAACTGTTAGATATGACCGTGGTTACCATCAGAGATCTGGCGAAATGATCAGCATTGAACCCAAAGGCACTTTTTGCACAAGTATTCGAGATATCTGACTTCAAGCCAAGTGTTTTCAGTATTTTGAACAAAACACTTAGAAGAGGGAAACTGGTAGATACAAGCATTTCGTATTGCATCGTCAGCACTAAATTTACAGCAACATGAAACAGTTTTATATCGGACAGTTAGGGGGAAGGATGGGTAATTGATGATACACTAGTATTCAATCGTTCCAAACAGGCAATAGTGCGACACTTAAACAGTTGTCATCCCAACCTGAAGGTTACTCGTGAATTGGAGACTGATGATTGTTTGCCATTTCTAGACAATCATAAATCGCCGGGAAGATGGTTCTGTTAAAAGAGTTATCTATAAGAAAGCCACATGTTTCGGTCAATACCTAAACTTCAGTATTTTCACACCGGTCCATCACAAACGCGCACTAGCAAACACACTATTCACATGAGCTGTACACGAGATAGTCTTGCGAAGGAATTAGACTTGATCACATCTGTACTGAAATCTAATGGGTTTCCAAAACGGTTCATAGAAAGGCATAGTAGACCGAAACCGTCTTCTGAACAGGTAGCCACAGTAAGAAGAAAGAATTTTCTAATAGAATTGCCTCTTAAAGGTGGTCATAGCATGTATCAAATGACTCAAAGACTAGAGGATTCGATTAAACGAACATCTAACGCAGCGGAACTCGTAGTGTTTCTCCGACCCAGAAACTACCTGTCCCTTCAGTCAAGGGAGATTGGCCTGTCGGTGCCATCTCACACTGTCTACCAATTTACATGTAACTGCAAGAAAAATTAAATAGACAGAACCGAGAGGTGCTTGATTTCCAGAGTGAAGGAACATTAGCCTAAACAGATACGGAGCTATGTATTACTGAACGATAATGTCGTTGAAACACGCAAGCAACCAGCGTCCGCAGTCGCAAACACGTCCTGACCACTGGTCACGTTATCGACCCAGTTTGTGCATCCAGAATCCTAATACGCCACTTCAATCCAAGATTCTTGCGGTTTGCTGGAACGGTCGCAATCAATAGACTGAAGCCGAACCTGTGTGTTCAGAAGCAATTGCTCGTAAACTTGACCCTTCCTTGGACTTAGCGACCTTTCCTAGCCCACCAATTGACTATCCACCCTCCCTCTAACTGTTCGATATGAAAACCCGTTTCATATTATTGTGAATTTGGTTTTGACGAGCCAATACGAAGTGCTTGCATCTACTAGTTTCCATCGCCTAACTTCTGTTCAAACTTCTGAAGGGGATGAACTGTTCTAAGTTTTCAGTATTGTTTCCTCTAAGAGATTCACTGTAAAGAACAGTGAACGCACTGAATCGATCACAACACAGTTGAATGCTGTGTTTGATACCCGAACTCGGATTTCACTACAGTCTCTTTATACGTCAACACCCATTGTCACCAGTAACCTTGCGAACATTACTTTGTTACGAGCGTCTGTACATAGAAAAGTTAATGGTCTGCGATGTGCCACCTTGTTTTTTCCAGGATTGTGCACACTACTTAATGGCTCCTTTACATGCTTTATTCAGGCACTGGCTAAATGAGGACGCAGTCCAAAACGGTTGGATGCATTACCATGCGATGGTTTCTAGTAAGGAGGTGGCCGTGAAGATAACACTAACTACCGTCCTATTGCTGTACTTACGACTAAATTTTTGGCTCACTAAAGTTCAACTGCTGATCAGTTTTATGGCCACTTGAGAGTTTGCAACCATGTTTCAGGTTAGAAGCATGGATTTTGTCAGAGATAAATCTGTTGTTGGATAGAGGCTTAGACCAGAGTGGCAGTAGTGCACCTAAATTTTCCAAAGACGTTAGACACGGTGGACCACGATATCTTGTCAAGCAAAGCTCAGGTTGGTGTCATCGTAACCTAACTGTTATCGGGACTTCACAACTACAACTTAAGCTCAGCATCAGGATCTGCGGGGAAACAGTAGCAATCCCGGTTGATGATGGAGTAGTACACATGCTTGCTACTTTGTTATAAACGCTTTCAATAATGCCATATGATTTGAGTGTACTATTTATGCTAACGGCAAATATCTGAATATCGGAGATTGCCACATTCATCATGATCATGATCATCATCATCATGACGGACAGCAATACACCAGTGGTTCACACTGATGCTCAACTGCCACACAGCCATGAAATAAAAAGGAAACCCTGTGCAAAAAGAGGGAATAAAAAGAGGCTGAAGGGCAAGGGAACTAACCACTAGAAATGTCTGAGTCTATACTTGAACATTCAATAGCATGGTGCCCACAACTTGCAAACAAAAAACCGAGCTGTAAGTGAAAGTAAGGCGTCATCAGCAATACAGCTTCCTTACGGCTTTCACTACCTCGTGCCATTAAGTGCACTTATTTCACAGACAACTCAGCCAAACAGCAGCAACACTCGAGCTCGACTAGCCGCCATTTCAACTAACGTCTCCAGTCACCGAGTCTGTGAATCTTGTGTGCCTCAGCCCGGGTGACGAACTCGATCTATATTGGCTAACCCCTTCTTGAGCGATTAGTAGAATTCTGGCCCCGCTTCTCGAAGGTAAAACTGTGAAGTTGCCAACATCGAAACTCGGTCGTGTGTTCAGCATTGACAGCTTTCCGGTCTTGGTGGAACATCGTACAACCGTAACGCTGGGTGTTTGATTTTTGTTTCATCATGTGTGTGAATATCACGCGATTTCATGACGTACACGGTCAGTAGGCGTCTTGGTAATGCGTCAGTTTGTGGCTTGCATTCTTTTGACGTTTAGAAAGTTTGACGGTCATCATGCTTACGTAATACCTACATGTTGTTTTCCAGCTTATGAATTTTGCCACACGTCGTATCGTAAGGCCGACCGTTAGTTGACTAGGGACGTGGACAGGGTCGGACATTGTGTTGTTTTGCACCGTACGACGCTGGGTGTATTTTCTCAGGATAGTGAAAAACGCAGGTGGGTAGTGACTTTATATTATGCTTGGCCTAATCAGATAGCCTGTACTTCAAAATGATTGCTAATCGTCGCTTCATTGATAGCTGAATATTTACTCAGTTTGAATCACATGCATAAATGCGTAGACTGGACACAGATAGCAATAGCCACGCCTGGGTCGACGTTAGTGTGTTCTAGAATGACGTAACGATCCTTATCATTTGAAAATAAGTAGAGTGCCAGAATATGCGCGAATTCTGGTGTGATGGAAATGTACTTGGGGAAAAGGTTTCATCTTCATGGTTCATCCTCGCGTACATTGTCAGTTCTTTTCACTAAAACCTTTTGTGTATCATTCGAGCAAATTGTTATTTAGAGACGGATCCGCATGCATTCCAAATCGAACTATCACCTAATGTTAGAAACCATGTAAGCTTATAGGTTTGCAGGGATTGTAACGAAGTAAACCTTGGGGTGATATTTATCCGTTGGTTCATGATTTCATCTGGTAGCAGAAGTTTTGTCTACTGATGGGTGATTTAGAAGTAAATTTTCCCACTACTACTTTTAGCAGGCTTTCAAGAACTATCTATATCTGTGCTCACTGCCACGCGTGTTTCAGCTGGACTTCAACGTATATTTATACGAGATCAGCTCATTGCTTGTGGTACAATTACGCGGCTAAGCATTTTTTGTCCTATCGTCTTGCTGCCCATAACGCTAAACTGTCATGGTGGATGAGCAAAATTTCTGTGTGGCATTGTTGAGCTAATTTATTTGTTGTAGCCGATTCCGCAGCATTTTTTTAAACCGTAAATTCCAGTGATTGTAGGAGTTACAACAATGTAGTCTGTAACTTGTGCTTAAAATTTCTCCTGACACTTCTTCAACCTACGCAGTCGGAGTGTAGCTTCCTACAAATTTGCGATACTGTCACTCACTAACGGTTGAATACAAAAGTTTATCACGACAACAATTGCAACCTGCTACGCTCAATCCTGCAGTAAACACTTGTGTAGAACCGATACGCGTTCTGTGGAAGGCTACTGGAAAGCCACTTGCCGACCTCTACGCCGCCCGCTCTTCCGTTGTGAGCACTTTTATTTTTTCCCCTGTTTTGCTTCTGTGTTTCAAATTCGTGCACATCGCTCTCAAGTTCGTAAAACCCGAGAGTCACGATCATATTGAAGCACGTGGGTGGTAGTCACTCTAAAGATGATTGCACGCTGGTGGTCCACATGCACCGGACACTTCCATGGGCACCAACGTCGTGTTTGATGTGTCCGAAGTCGCGGCTCAGTGTTCATCGTGTCCTGTTCAGCCACACCTTATATAAGCTGTTAATTGTAGCCTAGCGCTTTCAGAGCCCCATTCCAAGCGACGAGAAAAGTTGACATACCTGTCTGCCGTTGAGTTATCACCTTGATTTGTGGATACACTAGTGCTATATAAATATGCATCACAGATTTCACGGCTGATAATCATATTGTTTCCAATTTTACTGGAGCACTTCAAGTGTGCCTATAATCTAATGACGCTAGGTTGAACTGATCAAAAGTATTTGACGTAACTTGAGTCGTACTCACCGAGACCGGTTATCTCGAAATCAGTAAAAATCATGCTACTGAAACACAGAGGAAGGTTGAGTCACACCGCTATGTTCACACTTCCTTTTGCGGCCGGGTATACGGAGATTTTGGTACGCTCCACGTCGTAAGCAAACTAAGGTCATCTCTGTGGGAAAGAAAGGTGGACGTATTGTCTAGGGTTATCTATCTCCAGTATGGTTTAGTTGTATGCTCGAAATCAACGAATGTCAGCCAACACTTCGTTGCATTGTGAAATGCAAACGACTTGACTATAAAACACTATGTGACGCGCCAGCTGTGCTTTTATGATAAAACACGAAGAACGCTCGTTCCCCGTTGAAATACGGGTCAAATCAGTTGCCCACGCTACCATGTCCGCTCGTAGAAGTGATGATTTTGAGGGATTGCTGTAGGGAGGAAGCACTGTATATTGTACCGTCGTTTGTTTGATGACGCTAAACAGTGGTCATTTTGTTGGCTACTGTCTTGAGGAGAATTACGTGCATGCATTCGAGTAAAATTCCGAAACGTGATCGTTCACTGGATTTTACCAGGCTTATCACTACGGTCTTGTTATTTTTATCACCAACCTTTTTCCTATTTACGTGCTTTCCTCTTGAATTGGTTTTCATTTAAATTACTCATAAAGAACGTTCCTGAAAATACTAATTTTTTTACCTTCCTTCCGTGGACGTTCATGGTTCTTTAATCCGCAAACATGTAACTACTGTTGAGATTGTATACACCTATGTCACGCTGGTGGTGACTTGTACCTATAACTTGAATACTTTGTGGTTAATCTGTACGCACACCATTTTTCCGTCTGACGTTTTCTTAGTTTCAACCGTATTTGCAATTTCGAACCAGGTTGTTGAGTCGTCGGGGAAGACGAATGCATGAACAACTTTGTTCTCTTATTTTCATTGCTTCTTCCGTACCATCTCTACTGGGATGTTGACGAACGTTCTGTAGGTTTTAGCGAATCCTAAGAGTATGTGCGCACGAATGTATGGGCGCGTGTGTACGACAGCTAAGCAGTAAGTTGCACTACGAAGCATAATGCTGATAGTCTCTTACAGCAGACCAGAAACAGGTAGTTGCACCCAACAATACTCTCCATCACAACCGTTGTGTGATCAGTGTTTGCTCGGTTTGTGGAGGTTATACTACTAGAACTTTATAGATAATGCTTAGACTAATCCGATCACGAATCGGAATTTTTTGGTTATAGCATTAGAATGTTGGTGATTCATTCAAGTAGACTTCTTTGTTCGTTTCTTTCCAGCCTCCATTCACGTGCATCGTCCGAATGCGATGGACGACAATCAGTCGGATGGTTCCGTTCACTCGGGAGAAGATGTTGGTTCTCTGGTTTCGGACGAAGGTGATGAAATGGTTAATCTAATTGACCTCCCACATGGTACTTTGGATTCTAGAGAGGACGAGACGACCGAATACGAAGTAAGTTTGTGTTTATGATACATCGCCGTGTTCTATGGGTTAAGCGGAACGTCTGTGTGCGTATTGTTATTCGTCAGGGCTAGTTAAGACGTCAACAATCAGTGTAACATTCTCAAGTGCTCCGTGGCTGTATGTCGGTCTCACCTGCTCGACTAGTCTTCTGTGTTCGGACTGCTTAAGTTCACAAAGATTGGTCGCAGATTTTTAATGCTGTCGATAGTACTAATTCATCGGAGGCGATAACGTTTAACTTAATGCGTTTTTCTAAAAATTCTGCTTTTTCACCATCGTGAACTATAGTATATGCACAACCAACCCGCTATTCGGGCTGTTTTGCGTGCTAAATCTGTGGACCTCTACATTAGGGTCTCCCAATTTAGCCGCTGTCGATTTAGGTCACGTCATGGGGACATGGAGGCATCAATTGAAAATTGAACGGTAGTGGATAACAGAACGGTGCTTAGAAATTTTAACTTTGGAGGTGCAATATTACTGCCGAGTGATCTGCAGCCCGACACCGATGAGTTCATGTCGATGTGGCGAGTTTACTCGTCGCATCTTTTTTTTTATCTCTGTGCAGCTTCGTATTGGATTCTATTATATAATGTGTTAACTCCCCACTGTTTTGACTTCAGTATCCACGCAATACATATTCAGTGATGAAGTGTTAAATTTGGTTATAAGTAGCTGAGAGGTAATGGATGAGAAGAGTTTCTTCGTCTTCATCATCATAAAAGCAGCAGTGCATCAGCGCTTCACGCTTGTACTTAACTGCCGTACAACCAGGAAGGAAAGTGCAAGCCTCAACCAAAAATAAAGAGTAAAAGATTAAAAAAGTAAGAAATAACGTGGGAGGGAGAGGGCCTGTCTACTGAAAACAAGCATGTCTACACGCAGGTGTTCAAAATAAGTTTGGCTACACCTCACAAACAAAAAACTGAGTGAAAGTAAGATGACTTTTATTGCTCCACGCCATTAATTACACCTAATTCACTGAAAGCTCGGCCAAACAACGACAGCATTCAAGCCACGGAACCCGACTAGCCACCATCTCACCTCCAATCTCTAGCCGCCCGGCTCTGTCTGTCACGAAGGCCCCAACCCTTGGGGTGAACCCGACGTTTAGTGAACGACTTCATTCTTCCACTTCATGTCCTCATCTGTCCATCTCTCACTTCACGCCACTCAGCCGTGGTCTCTATAGAAAGCTATCGGTGTGGCAGATAACTACTTGGCACCCTTAGTACACGGCTTAACCGTCTGAGTCTACGCTTGCTTAGTGAATACACAAAGGAACTCGCTTGGCACTCAAAACCAAATGGCTGCCTTCTAGCCTACTCATTAGTTAGCGGTTGGCACCACTTAGTATGAGAAGTCTAACGCAGGCAACGATAGTCAACCACCTGAAAACCGTTCACCTCAGCTGTGAGAGGTCGGGTTTCGCTGCTGTAACGTAGCCCAACCCTCACAATCGCCTTATCTCCATAGGGAGATACCTGCCTGTTGCAAAAGATTTTCTAGTCCAATGAATGCCGTCTTAGTCTTGGAAACGTGGGCGTCTATTTCATCCCATGTGCCCTCGCCGCTGCCGTTACAGCTTCCCAAATACACGTCATTTAACAACCTCCGTAGCCTCCTCATCCAACACCATATGTTCATAATCACAGTAATCTAGCAGAGGTAGTTTACGCTTTGATGCTGCAGAACACATTTCGATGTGCTTGACAAGGCGCAAAATCACGTCTGCTAATGTCTGATGCTTGAAAGTTGTCAAATAACCATCCGCATCATCAGTGTAGTATGATAGCGTGTTCAAACACTTTCTCGGTGTACACTTGCCTTTAAGCGGGCCTAACGTTGTGGGTCATCTTCATATTTATAGTCGCGAATTACGGGGACTGTTAACCGGCAGTACGCGTGACACTGCTCTAGGATTTGTCAAAGTGGGAAATTTTTGTCAGGGCGAAACCCTGCCTGTTTTTCTCGAATGTCTGCACCCCGGGCCGCTATTACTGTCAGCTGTGAGCTAAAAGCTGTATTGCGTTTGAGAGCCGAAATACAATTATACGCCTCAATTCTGATGGAAGCTAGATGGAGACCTACGCTTTTACACCTCTCTGGTTGGTTTCTCAATATCCGGTCGTTACTGTCAGTGAGGTCTCAGCCCAGTTAAAATTAGAAAGCATCAACGTCATACGTGTGCCTTATGTGTATCAAAGTTGTGCTCCAACAAGAAGCTACACTTCTCTAAGTAACAGTAATGCAGTCTATCTCAGACCAAGTCTGGTTCGAACAACGGGGGCACAAGGTACAACAATGATACATACGACGTCGAAGACTAGTACTGCCTATAAATAGTCCACGTTCGGTGCGCAGCTGTAACAGCCACCTATCGCTTTTTAAGCGATGTGATCTCAGCCCAAACATACCACCTGAGCGAAACCCTACCCTACGAAGGCGGCTGATTTGGGAATTCATATTTCTCGCCAAAATTACGTGTCGACTTGAGGAGAAATGCATATCTGAGTAAAAGGTGTCCTTGGCACTAACGTCACTACAATCAGTCAGAACATATGCAACCACAAGGAGGATGTTTCCGAAGGTTTGGCGTCCAGAGCTGGCCTTAACAGAATCTGCCAAGCGGATGGCACCAAGTCCACTGTGAACGGGAGTCCAATCCACCAATGCGGCTGCGGCCGTTGTGCTGAAGACCATACCTACTCCAGCCTGACCCGTAACGGCGGCCGTGGAGTCACCCGAAGTGTATAACCAGTATCGATCGGACAGTGCTGATGCTGTGAGTTCCACACATTGACTACTGTCCTGGATTGTAGTCTCCTAGATACAGCAGATGTCGAAACGCAACGAGTTTATGGTTCGTGTGAGAGCGACCTGTTAGCTTGCTTGTTTCAGAGTGCAAACGTTGAAAGCGCCCATATTAATTGGCATTCTATGTCTAAGCAGAGAACGAGGGAGGTCTGAGGCTGAATGTCAAGAGATTGGACTTACTGGCACAGTGTTGCTATTTGTTGTAGGACCTGCAGAGTGACCACAAGAAATGAGGGCCGGGAAAGACCGGGGAATGGTCAGCAGAAGCGTATTTTTGCTCATCCACTCTACTGTGTGCAGCAGATAGGGCGACTTGGTTTATGCTACTTGATGGCCAGTTTAGCGTAACGTTGTTAGTATTGTGAGCGCTCATGGTTGTTTGTGGGCTGATATACTACCAAGACTCCCAGACTTAGACAGGGGAACGATTAGGACCTCAGCTAAAGCCTTTGACTCAAACGTCTGTGCCACAAGGTAGCAGGTGGGTGGCATTGTACTATAGCTGCCGTATTTTCTGGAAGACGATACCAACCTCTTCCTCACCCCAGCTTGGACCAAGGGATTATGGTCCGTTAGACATTTGTCTGTCGGCCTTCCTATCATGAGTGACTATGTCTGTGCAGTGGCCACACTGTCCAGTTTAGCCCAAATAGATCATCGAGATGTACAAAGCATCACACACCTTCCAGATACAACCTCTTTGTGATGGTCTGAAAATTTTTGGAACCATTGTGTTGCACCATTATGGATGGTTTTCTCCCGGAAGAAACAATGCCATCCCTCTGTTTCCGGTTTATCACTTGGCTGAATGGGCATACACAAAGGTGTGCGTCCGTAACAAAAGCTGAGTGGGAACATAACTGCTTGTCCTCATTGGTGCGCAGCACGGTTTGTGGTGAGTTCAGATGATCTGTTCAAATGTCATTAAAAATTAGAAAATAAAACTCAATTCACTGTAGGGAAATAGTTACTACCATTTTTAAACAAAACAATGCAATGTGATCGACTGATCTCTAAACCAATCACAGCTATCAAACGAACCGGCACTGGCGGCTGTAAGTGAACAAAATCTGATTCGTTGGATGATATATCGATAGTTTATCTATTTGTGCAATTGTACTTCGGCGATATTCGAACAATCTACCTTCGCCTACGTTGCTGAGTCGCTGGGTGAAGTGGCGCGTACAATATCTGCGTCCAAGATGTCTTAATGGTGGTGTTGTCTTTCAGGGACCATAGGATGTGGGTTTTGTCCGGAGTCAGCTCGGTGGCTCCTGTCTTATGTAGAGCAACTGAAGTTCAATTTTAGCCTTGTGTATCAAAACACATTGGCTCACCTGCTGCAGGTAGTTGCTTGTGTCGGCTGGTTGACCACCATGCTTATGTGGCACGTTTGCCACTCTTAGCGTGTTTTGTATACACAAGTGAAGACGATAAGGATTTATTTAGTGAGATTTCTAGCTTCTTACATTCTGATAACCCGGTAAATCTTTTTTTATCTTCTCATTCGTCACACATTTCCAATTTATGGCGATTCACTCTGCTGCAGAGCACCTTGCTTGGTACATAGATAACATGACTGCCCACTAGCAATAACACTCACCATGGATTTTCACGAATCACCCAAGACAGCCGGGTCCGTTTGTGGGACTTGTTTGGTAGCGGGGTTGATTGTCACTTAACCGCAGTATTTCCGAACAAAATATTATCTGATCGAAGTTTTTTTAGGGAATTAGTAAGCCCACTTTCAGAGTAATGTGTGACTATTATTGGGCATGTGTTTTTAAGGAACAATCCGAAGTAAACTTTTTGTTGTATTTTCCGGCTTGTTCATGATTCATCACTGTTCTTCCCCTGTCCCAGATGCTCAATCCAGATCAGCTTACTCAGCACATGGCCGACATCACCCAGCAAGTATCCCAGATCATTCAAGTGCCTCCCACTTATTTGCGTCTGTTACTCGCCCATTTCAAATGGGACAAACATGCACTGATCGAATTTTATTTTGAACATGAGAAAGCACGAACTTTTGCCCAAGCTACCCTTATGGACCCGCTCACTTTGTCAGGTGAGTTCATGTTGTTTCGTGTTACTTCCCTGACGTATGCCACATTACGTAACAAAACTACATGTTCATCGTGCTTTGTATGGCTACTTCCGTTGATCCAGAACGTAAGTTGTGTTTTGCCGACCGAAATACCTAAACTGGATACATACCACAACGCTTTAAATTCGATTGCAAAACGTTCGTTTCTATTGCTGTAGTGAAATCGTTTCGAAACTGGTCGCAACTAACCACCATACTGTTTGAATTTGTGTTCTTTCAAATTAATGGAACTCTGGGAGATCACTTCGGCTTTGCTATGTTCTTCACAATTGAACCAAGGACAGTTGAGTTCACATTTTTATCCTCATCATAGAGCACCCTTCAACACATTCATTGAGCTGTAAATCCTATCAATTCCGAACGCTTGTGAAGCAAGCTGATTGCTGTAGCGCATACATTCCACGAAAAAAGATGTACACTGGAACGCATGTATTGGGGTAGTGTATTGCTGGGAAATTTAGTAAAGGACAGGCAAAAACACTTCAATGTATTAACCTCCTATCGGTGTCTTGTACGCATCATTATAGTCACTTCACTCACTCGTTGAACCTATGCCCAAAAGCCTTCCTTGCCGGAGCATACTTCCAGAATATCATGCCAGTACGTCCTCTGTGAGTTTTCATTCCAAAACCTCCTTTTACGTTCATCGTTGGTCGTCGTATCGGCCAATGCTTCGTTTCTTTCTTGTTCTTTGTTCACGTGTAGTCGGAGCTCTCATGAAAGTACCGGCGACACGTCCTAATCTCTGACGTCGTTTGGCTAGCCAATATATTCAGAAACCGTTGGGTTACTCGTTACCTGTTGCACGTCGTATGGAGAAGTTGGAACTAATCTGCTTGTACCACCCTAATCTGCTTGAGATCGACTAGATTGACCGCCCACTTCTAGGCCATTCATTTGTCAAAACAGCGTCTAATTTCCCGCAGATACCTCTTCTCTTGTGACATGCCGGTGTTACGTAATGATCTTCCTATTTGATTCCCTCGCCTTGTTTGGAGGGTGAAAACAATGCGAGTTCGTCGGACCCACTTGTGCAACTTTCCTTATCAGCTCATTCAGAATGGCACATCAGTCGCCTCAAGACAAACACATTCTCTTGAGGGGGATTGACTGCTTACGGCAAACTAAATCGACACTGAAACTGTTGAGGTCGTCTGTTGATTGATATGTATGTGAACCCACATCGCTGCTGTAAATTATGTTTTGGGACTGTCTGTTTTTGTTTGATGATGTGTTCATTGTTGTACGGGTGTGCAGCAGGAACACCACAAAAGCAGTGCTGCTTCACCACCGTGTTTGCAAAACGAGCAAATCTAGCCTCGATGGTACGCTCATTCCGAGATCTGTGTTGATTGGGACTTCGATCTTCCAAGAGTTGTGTATCGCACTACTAACCTCTTGGGAGTGCTTAGGTAGTGAGTCATAATCCTGTGAGCACACAATGGAACCATTTTTTTTTATAGTTGTGGTAATGCTGTCCGCTGAATAGAGTAGAAGGGTGTTAGAGAAGGTACCTTCAAACAGAGAGAATTTCGATCGTCCAGCGGTTGACCTGATCACCGGCCTATTTTCTAGTACAGTCTAAAAACTTTCAGTCAATCAAAAGGTCGATTAGTTTAGAATATATTCACTGCGCACAGCAGTGATCAGTGAGCCAGAACTCATTGCGTCCTCGGACTAAGCAATCCTGTCACTGTCAAGTGAGTCAGACTGTGGAAACATTGGCTCCGGGTAGGGTATGAAACCTAATCTGTTGCCGTGCCGGTCAGGCTTCTGGGTCAGAGGCCCTGGGCCGTGTTCCCTAAAAAACTACCTTCCTTTATCCCGCGAGTCAGAATTTTGAACCGGAGACTTGCGGTATGGTTCCTCACACGAACCATCCCCCCACTTCATCAAAAGTTATCGTTTTCCTGATAGACCAGTCAACTTATTTTCGCCCTCTTCCTTTTCTACTGCCAATTACCCTCTCTTCAAGCCAAGGCAGCTGGTAAACGTGGATGCTTCTAAAATTCACACTCTCCAACAAATAGGTCAGCAGGCTGCTCTGAGTTTGGAACTGGATACTCGCCGTCTCTCCGAAACATGCCTCTACGATCTCACTATTGTCCGTCACTTGAATTCGTTCTTAAATAACACTATTGATCAACGGTTCTTTCTCGGGTTTCTAGTAACGACAAATTCGAATTTCGCGATCAAGCTGGAGTAACAATTCTACTGGGCTCTAAAGTAGTGTAGAACCTGCTCGACTGGATCCCAGTGGATGGTCGTCTATGTGCCGTCAGACGTACTACGTCACTCATAGTCTTTCAAGGCAGATCAGAAGGACGTTGTTTATTTGTCATAACTACATGTTCTCTGACAGACAATAGTCCAAATGCTTTCAAGTACGCATTCGGCAGTGCTATTCTTGATATTCTGAGACAAACCAAACACTCGAACGTCATTTTGCTTCTGGTGTCATGAACGCCCAGCTGGATCTCCTTTGTTCAGACAAGAAGCGGCTGGGTGGTATGTTCTGTATCCGCACTCGACGCACTCATTATCAGTCAGCTGTTGCAGTTATGTGCTTCTCACGAGCTCTTTAAATGGAGTAGCGCGTTGCAGCACAAACGATGGCAATGCGTCACGTAGAGACCACCCTGTGTAACCTATTCATGAGCTCAAATTGATCGCATTGCCTTCACCTGTCAGTGGCGGCATTCCATTAAGGATTTTCGTACATTCTTGCGTAATTGCTATGACGGTGAGGGTTGCTTCTTCGAACGAGCCAAAGCAATGTAGAATACATTCTTTTGGGGAATAGCTAGGTACTGTTTCTTCCTGTTTCTTGGTTGCTGTGGCCGTCGACAGGGTTTGGGACTGTGTACCAGAAAAATGGCTCACAAATTGATAGCCTGTGGGGGGCGATTTGGTTGTTGAGCTGAACACTGAGGAACAGTTCGACTGGTCTAAACCTGGTCATCCATTTGTGAATGATGGAGACTGTGAGGTATTTTGTGAAATGCCCGACTGTCTTCTATCGGTAACCGAAGTTGCTTTGGACCTTAAATTACCTGGAGGCAATAAAGCTTCAGGTCCAGACCTTCTTTCCCCAGCATTTTTCAAAGATGCCACTAGAAGATTGTTGTCTGAACTGACCGCACTCCTCCGTTTCATATGGGAGACCAAGGAGATGCCTCATAGTTGGCGCTCGTCAACAGTCATTATCGTTTTCAATAAAAGTGCTTATCAGCAACCCTTCCCGTTGTCAAAATGGGTGCCGGGACATCACGTGACTACCACAGGAGTGTTAGTCTTGTCTCTTTTACATCCAAAATGCTCACGGGTCTTATGATGCAGAGGCTTTTGAAACGCAGAGAACCATGTAAGGGAGGAACAGGCAGGTTTCCGGCCTGGTTTCGGGTATACCGACCGTATCTCCACCTTGTGGCAGACACTGGAGCATCGGCACCCATTTTCTCGGTTAGCTGTCATGGTAGTTTTGGACCTAACTACTGCTTTTAACTCATATTTATGGGCAACTGTTTCTAGCGTCCCCCACTTCATTTGGCGTTCGACAGTTGTGTCGGATCTCACCCTTCTTTTTCAAATCTTTGATAGACAGTATTCGGGAAAGATCACCCAGAGGTTCCGGGGTCCTTAGGGTCGAACTTCTGCCACGTAGTAAGCTGACTGATGTTGGGTATGCTGACGAGGTGTCCACAAGGATAGCAAGCTCACGTATCACAGTCTCCGACCTCTGTCACGTGTGGTTTCGCAAGGACATCCGTTTGTCGATTGAAGCTTTCCAGAAACACAAGTTGGCGCTGCCCTACATCAAATGATCCAAATCCCCCAAGAAGAATCAGTAACACAACATTAACAGACCGGATCCGTCATGTATGTCTGTTTATTCTCATTCGAACTCTTCGGAAAGTGTTCTTTGTTGAGATGAATGGAGTGTCATCAAATAGCACACCTATTTGCGATCTAGCCGTCACTGCTCCACCTGGTGACGAAGAACCGCCGCTCGTAGAGAAAGTCGATACTTGTCTTCCTAGATAAGGGTATTTTTCATTTAACTGATAGAACTGCACTCCTGGGTTGCCAACTGGAGCGTGGCAATGTTGCTTGGTTTTTCCCTTATTAAGTTCAACAGTGAACAAGGTCTTAAGGGGCACTCTAATAGACCATGAGAACAGGGTTGTGAAATTGCTTCGAGGTATCAGGTTTCGAAGTTATTTGTAGGCTATATGTCTCTGCTGTATGACACCTCACAAATAATCCATATTTACTGCAAGGGCTGTTGGAAATAGTCAAGGTTTAAAGTCCTACACCGAACGGATAGATGCCGAATCTCCCACGATCAACACACACTGTATCAACCACAGTGATGATGCCAACCTCTAATCTGATGGATTTAACCACACACCTGAATAAGCGTCGAGGGTCGTATCAAGTCGACTATGTTTGCTAGTGCTGCAGAAGACCTCATAAGTACACGCGCATATACACAGAAGACGGCGCCTGGCCACGATGATTAGTCGACAGACAACTAACCACACCCGCACGATTGAGGTAGTTCCTTACTGACATGTTTTACTCGTGTAATCGTTCGACTAAAAAATTTGCCTGGCAAATGCTATCTCTGATAACCGAAGCGTCGGAAATGAAAAATATCATTTTTCCCAACACCGCTATTTTATTGACCTTTCGACTCATCTGAGTAGTCAACATAGTCTCCTACTTTGTAGGTCGTCGTCTTTGGTTTACCATCTGATGATATCCCAAGTCGTATAGCTGATGTCTGGTTGACGTTTGTCAACCTGTTTTTTGCTTATCGAATTGATCCGCGTTTACGTGTTGTCCTGTGTGTACGTATGTACTGTCTCTACTACGTGTTCGGAACCCGGGTTCATTTGGTCCGTTGCGTTAGCGGTGACGAAACTTGTAGCCCTGTTCTCGGACGGTCATACTCGGTCGACCACTGTGTTTAGCAGTGTTGCTCCCTAGGCTCCATCTGCCTGAGCTTCCATTGAGTATGCCAACTCGTTTCTTGTTACAACCTTCCGTGCATGTATGTGTTTGGTTATACTGGAAGCGACAGTGTGATGGCCACTACGGTCTGGATGCGAGTCTTGACAACTTTGAAGTCAATACATGCTCCAAAGCGTTTCCGGGTTTATGATCGAAAGCCAAAGGATAACGAACATATTCGGCCACCAACAAAGGTCGGGTTTGTAGAAAACAGCTAGTAACGCTCCTGTTTCAAAAACTACAGATTCTGCCGTTGTCACCAAACCGTATCGTGCCGTTTTCAATTTTTGTCGCATGATTTCCAGGTTGCTTCTTGGCATAAAGCAATATCGTAATATAGATTATAAGCCTTTTGGGATATTTGCCTGTTTCGCGGCTTTGTATCAGAACGGTGTCGCCTAACACCAACTGTGCTAACCATCAAACGGTACCAGCGTTTTATTCATCGATAGGAGTAACATTTCGGTACGTTTTCAATAAATAACCGACGTTTTTAATGCTTGCAGACAAGCTCGCGCCACTGCGCCTTCTGTAACCAGCTGATAGCCTTTTCTGCAGCACGATCCAGGAACATTGTTAATACATCCGCCCAATGCAACACTTGCAAGCGCATGAACACCTCTGCATGAGCTAGCAATAGAAATTATCAGGAGGTCACCAAAGCAGTTAGTGGAGGTAAGGGTTGAAACGTCCAATTTGAACAATCACTGGAAAGCCTAAAGTTTGTAAGCTTACACACTGTTATACTTCGTTGCCCAGTGTTAGATGCACACAAAAGTATGTACACACAAGCCAATAAATATGAGTATTACGAACATGAAAATACACGTGCACTTTCAATTCTGTCTAAAATATATATGCATAATTGACAGTTAATTCCAAATTTAGAAGATATGCGATTTGTAGCCTTGAGAATATATACGCAGAAGCATAAAGCCACTCACATGTAGGCTTTTGCATGCATATGTTTATAAACACATACCGCTGTATATTATCTGCTGAACACACAAATACGGCATGTCGTCATCATCATCATCATAACAGCCATGAGCCTGACCAAAGGTACTGTGGCTCGGGCCGCCGCTCATCTCAACAGTGACGTGGACTATCCTAGAAGGAAACATTACTACGAAGGTCAACAAATATTAAAGAACACTAAACGGAAGAACTAGAAATGGTATGGATACAGGTACGCCATTGACTGCGACACATCGCCATCTCGGATAGCGTCTCTAACCAGCGGTTTGAGTGATCACGAGGACCCCAGCCATGCAAGCGATGCCTGCCCACTTTGCTCAATGGAGCAGTCAAGGTCTTCATATTTCGTGACCACGTTGTTGCTTGACCACTACGCGGTTTTACCCAACTGTTGGTGGCCTCATTATATAATGCCCGGTACGGTAAACGCTCAGCTGGCATACGGAGCACGTGAACCAACCATCGCAAGCTGTGCAACGTAA
>QNGE01002992.1:0-39794 GCA_008508345.1 Paragonimus westermani | reverse complement strand
CGGATGAGTCATCGCTCGACTGGATCGGACCAACGGGCGAGGCAGGGCAGGCGAAATACGACAGACGGCCAGATCGGAGGCGTGGTTTTTCCAACATTCAGAGGAACATCTCGACACGATGTTGGAATACGGTCAAGGCTAATTATGACTCATAAACGAGAGAGCGCGTGTTGCATGTGACTGGCGATTTGGACAATAAAGATTGTGCTTTATTGGACGCCTTCTCGCCACAATATTTCTTCTTTCTGCGCCGATGATGTTTTTCGGGCCACAGTTTGCTTGTACTACATGTAACCTAAGCCACTCATTCAGGTTATTGTGAAACGGGAAGGTTTGTGTGCGCACATTTGTGAACACTGTGTTGCGAGGCCGTTTTTGATTGGGTAACAAAGCTGATCTCTCGAGGCTAGGGTCAGCAGATATGTTTTCGCGGATGACAGCCATTTGCGAGATTTATATTCAGTTTCGTGAATACTCGGAAATATAGCACAGTCTGCAGAGAAAGCCCGCGTTTATATCGTTTTGCAACGGGAGCAACTTTGATGTTGGCATCATTTGAGAGAGAACAGTCAACCTAGTTGTCGTCGAGCTTACCCGAGTTTCGTTGAACGGTTAGATTGGTTACCACTGAACGGACGACAAGGGCCATGAATCGACTAGACACTACAAGTGTGAGAATTAGGAAAAAGCACAGTAACACTCACATACTTTCTTGCCTGCCAAGTGTTTCTGCAAAACAGACTGCTGTGTGATGTAGTTACATGCGATAACTGGCGAAAACTGCTGACAAGTGGACCATAAAGATGTATTTGTCATTCGGTAATAAAACGCGACCGAAAACAGTGAGCGAGTGTAGATCCATTGAAATATATGAAGAGGTTTCTTGGTCTACCACACGCAATTAATGAAGCACATACAGATGTCACAAAAACCATTCGTATGCCATGCCTACAGGTAAGATGGCAGTAGCCTGATAGAAGTGAACGTATCATGAGACCCTCTGTTATTACTCTGTGACGTTTGGGTGGTTGATGTTATTCGAGTGTAGAGAAGGGTAGACGTGTATTACCATCTAAATATGGCGAACGGTTAACAAAATCTCTTCTCCTCTCACTTATAATCTGCTTCTAATAGTTATCCGCTACACGCATGCTGAGCTCTTTTTTTTCCAAATTTCAAGAGATGAAGTACGTCATATCTTGATTGGATTATAATGGAGTTCTATCTGTTTTGTAGTTCAACCTTCTAGCAATATCTCGCGCCATATACAATTCCTCTAATTCTGAGGAGTAAAGGCACTTACTATAGTTTCCATCTAGAAGTGTATTTCTTGTCCAATCGCTCACCACCACCAAATCAAAATTTGAACAGTATACTTTTCACTGTCGGATGGAATACACTACAAATATTCAAGGATTTGCAATGATGATGGTTTCTAAGATTCTGGATAGTTTAGGAAGGCCGTAAATAATGCTTATTACGTTTGTGGAGGGTTGTGAAGTGTGAACTGGTGTACCAGAAATATATCATTCGGTTTTGCCTATCAGCCGGGGGTTACTAGTTGTTTTCCTCCCTCAATAACTTGTTTCTTCATTGTCTTGGTGGAAAACGCCGGGAAACATATCGGTACAGCGATCGTTGGTTTAAAAAATCCGAATGCATATATATATATATATATATATATATATATATATATATATACTTATATATATATAGACAGCCGCTATGTTTGCATCGTTGACGGTGAAACGAAAAATGAGCGGAGACAGACGGACACGGTGAGCGGCATAGCAATCTTATTCCGACACATTTATTTGTTTGATAACGGATCCTAGTGTGGATTTGAAACGTCACAATAAATCGTTCACCACTCAGTGTGTGCCCTCTTTTCGATTACTCTAAATATGCTACCTGAGCTGCAGACATTCTCATTGATTAACCGAACGTTCGGACGCAACGCGCTCAACTGTGTGGGGAAATGGGAAAACTACGCTAACCGTGAAGGCTCAGTTCGTGAGCAACTGTTCTTTCTATATAACTGCATTCGTCATAATGCGTTCCTTAAGAGCGTCACTTGCAGGCCACCGATTCAATCAGAACGTGCGGGGAATATCACCAGGAGTTACCAGAAACAAATGCATCGTGAACTTACTAACGATGCACACCGCCGTCTAACACGATGTAGAAGCGAGTGCGAGAAATTCAAACAAGCAGCAACTGAACTACTCGATTCAGAATGGATCAAGACCGAAGAAACTACAAAACTTTCAACACACTTTAAGAGAACAAAAACAAAAGGTCGACTAAACCGAAAGTTCCAGCACGTCAGTCTGCCTGGGAAACAAAGCGCCGAACATATACACAACCTCAGACCATCAGCTGACACTCGGTAAAAAGGCCGTTCTGTTAAAAGGTTTGAAATTCAATTATGCCGACGCGTCTACAACAAGGGATGACGTACATATTAATCTCAGTATATACAGAACTAATTCCAAGATTAGGATTTCTGATAAAGACAAACACATCCTCAAGATGACGAGTAGAGACTTTATCAAACAGTTGTTTCGTAGAACTCTTGGAATAGGCCGTTTTAATTTAAGGCTGGTCCATTGATTCATAATTGTAGTAAAAAAAATATGGTGTTAACCATGGCGGTGGCTCAGCTAATACTTCAATCATCTTTTTTAAAGCAGGCTAAGTGAACAAGGAATACTGTGGTGTCCTGATAAAGCATTTCTTTCAGGTTTTATGACCACGTTTGTTGACCCCTAAGGTAAAGCATGGCTGGGGAAACTAATACATTGACTAGTTAAAGGCATTTCATTGTTTATCTCGTGGACATGCAGCAGGTGAACATGGGTTTAGTGTCATCAGTATGGCTTCTGTTGAATGTCTGAATTAAGGGATTTTGGTTGCCAGATGACTCACATTGAAATCAGAGCGTGATGTTGGATGTGATACCATTACATCTGTCACTGTCCAAGAACTGCTGTCCTAAGTTCATTGCCGAAAACAAATATCATAAATGCGAGATGAAAAATCCATAGATCAGACGGGTTAGAGAAAAAAATGGCGAAAGAGACAAGATAGAAGAAGAGAAGGGAGTTGCTCAGACCAATGATGGGACATTTGAACTTTTGGCTTATACAAAACTGTTGAGAGATTAGAAGCTGAGTCTCCTGGCCAGTTTGCATTAATTATTTCACGGGACTCAAGAGTAGGCGGCTGTTATATATCAATTTGGTCAGCCCATTAAGAAAAGCATATCACAGGTTATTCTAACTCCTGATACGTTTTGCAATCATACTTATTCCAGTGCTTTTTGCCTCTGGTTCTGTTTTGACTTTTATGGATAACGTGTTTTACGGTGTGGCGTGTGGTTGAACGAAAACTACTATTTATTAACAGCTCTGGGCTTATATGTAGAATGTGCTAGTTTGTTTGCTTGGCTCATTTCATAAATATGATGTGAAATACCATTTGTTTGTCTGTGAATTTTCGAAAATAATGTTTTGAAGGCTTATGAATTTCATAGTGGCTTTAGCGAACGAACTCTTTCTCTCTATACTTATTCCAATTTTCTCGGACTAGTTTCGTGAATGACATACAGAATAACTCAATCTAACTACTCTCGTCTTCCTAGGGATTTAAATTTTCCCATCCCTTTGGCTTCTGTATCCCGAAATTCTAGTACCCCGCCTTGCTGGTGATATCTTGAGGTGATCGACATTCTGGAAAGGTTACTCCATTCGGCCGTTGAAACCCTGTTCCTCACAGTCTGAACGATGATTTTAGAACTGGCTTTTTCTCTACCGAAATCACAATCAAATTTATTTCACAATGCTTCTGACCTAACGACTTCTAGATGCGGCTTCTTATTTTGTGTCGAAGGAACGGCCATACCATTTATTGTTAGCCTCCGTGCGTTCGTGCATACGCGTCATAGCAGTGTGTTGCTTAGTGTATGGAAGTTGTTCAAGTTATACCTGAATAGCAGGATGGATCAGTTAACCGCATACATCGGTGATTTGCATCCGGGATTACTTGTAACAAGGGATTCACACCTACAGTTCAAAAACCTGGAATCATGAACCGAGAATATGGAAACTAAATTTGTCCTATCTTCGAAACGACTATTAAACCGTCGTCATGTTGCTGTCTGAAGCATGTTGTTAAAGGTGAACGGAGCTTTTGAACAATGTTTAAAACACTCGCCTTAATATATACATACACCTTTTATTACGAATAGAGAAACGAAGGTGCTTAACCATCTCCCAGTTGATTACTGGATTTTGATGGGTTACGGGGGGAATCGTTATGTTCCCAGCAGTGTTCAGATGGATTCTGGAAGCAGTTATTTCTAGCTCAGTCTAGTGCGAATGGTGACGGTAGACTAATGCTTACCCTGTACCAACTTCACAAGTGTACCGAACTACTATGTACTTTATACAACGGTCGAGTGGACGTAAATTACGAGGATGAATGACGCATTCAAACGTCGAAGTATGATTAATCGTGCGGACCTATCCTGCTAGACGTGTAAGTTAGTTTGCTGATTTTTGTTTATATGAACACTTGTACCGTTGTAGTCTCCATATGCTAGGAGTTAATGCAGGCTGTTTCGTCAGGTCATATGTCGAGTCCGTGTTTAGATTGGTTTATCGAAAGACCCGAACGAAGTAGACCACTGTGTGTATGGTTATCGTGAGTGAAAACTTTCAACATTTGATAAAATTTCAGTTCGGAAAATGTCATGTAATTACTTATCAACGCCACCAGGTTGGAAAACAGTTTTTGTTGCAAATAGTTTCATTGGAATTTAAGCATGCTTTAGTGATCAGTACAGGTAACTCCTATAGCAAGACTACTTATTCCTAACTGTGTCTTGTCAATGTGTATTTTTTATATAAAATTCACCTGGGATACCCTCACGCTTTACTAATCAGTTGATTTTGTGTATGTATGGTCATATGAGTTTATGTACTTCCTAAAACATCGCGACGTAGCTCATAAACAGGGCTACAAACACGGAGTTGAAATTATGATGTAAAACGTGGAAACAGCGTAGTTGCCGTGGAGAAATCTTTAGTTTTTTACTCCATTCTGCGCGCTTATTTTCGCGGATGTGAGCTGTCTTAAGGAGCTACATTTCACACATGTATATCGAATGATAATGTCGTTAGTAGTCCAGGTAACAAAATCGGTTGACGTAACTTTGCAAATGAATTTTTCGTTTTTCGCGTTGGTATCAAGAGGTACTTATTCGATCTCCAATATTCATTTGGTTTAAATGTCGTTAAATTCTAGCCCCTTAGTAAGTTTACTTACACCAACTCACATACAACGGCTTCAGCAGAACATGCGTCGGTTGGTCTATATTCATTTTTAACATTTGTGTCCTTCTTTTACGGCTCTTTTCTCAGATATTCAACTTCCCACATCCACTCAGGTATGCCATCCGGAATCAATCTGTGATGTTTGCTGTCTGTCTTATCCCTTAGGTAAGTTTTAGAGCCTTTACACTTAACATTCGAGTCGTTATCCACGTGGATATCTTCCAATTACGTCGAACAGTTGGAGCCTTATTGCACCGATCACCAATCATTGAAGGGCTAGTTGCAAAATGCACGTACACATCCTTTATTATATCAGCCACAATCTGTCCTCATAATCTCATTCAAACTCAGTGGCAATGAGACCGGTGTGTAAAATTCGAGCTACATGTTGAAACCCTATTTCGAGCATTTGCTCACGTCACGTGGTGACAAATGTCAACACCGCGCTGGCCAAGTTGTAACCAGCGTAACAGCGTTCAATCAATATTTTTCGAACGGCAGGTGCTATCGTGACGTTAGCACCTTGCTCAATTTCGTACATCCAATGTCTTCCCATCCGTTCGCAACCAGAATTTAACGCAACAGGTAAAGGCACTAGGGAGCTGGGCGTGAGAGTACCTTTGGCACAACCGCAGGACAGCCACCAAAAAGGATGAATGTCGACGGAAACTCCATTCGACTTTCAGAATTCAAACAGACATCAGATTGGTTGAGCGGCGTTCCGAACGGCAATGGCCAAAACATAGTTATCTTGTTGAATCTAACCCACAGTGGGATTCATCATATAGGCATGAGTAAAGCTGCGATACCCACGCCAAAATATGATGTTAGTGGCTTGTAGTAGATTTACATTCACAAGGCAATGTGTTTGGAAACACACTTTCATTTTTTTTTTCTGAATGATCTGTCAGATAAAAGTGATATATATTTTTCGCCCGTTTTTGCCTGGGTTTACCCACTTGAAACCTTCGTTACTGTGAACAGTCTATTCGCATCAGAATAGCTCGTTCCTCAACTAACAATCAGTGACCTGTTTTCCGTTTAAGTATTTCCAATATCTTTCTCTTCACTCACATGTGACCGAGCTCGTGGTAATTTTCGTTGTCTGTGTTCTACCACTTCCATCACCCTCGTGAAAAATTCATGACGATGAGTGTTATTAACCGGCCAGCCCCACTACGATGGTAATAGATCGCCGAGTTTCTCGTTTCATTTTCAACACACTAGCCGCCCCATTTATTCACTTATCTAGGTAATCTTTACTAGGTACATATACACTGATCACGTTTCCAAGCCACTGGGAGCTATATCGCTTGATCAGCTGTTTGTGCGTGCTATGCATTGGCTACACGTTTCTCATGAACCTGAGGCAACTGAGAAGCTGACTGACACATGAAGTATATGATGGAAGCCTGCACGGCCTGTAAACCACTAGTGTTTCTATCTCGTTTGTGCTTTTAAAGCAATGTCGCCCAGTTTATTAACCGTGACTTCTAGTTTGTGATATCAAAGTTCATGATCGAGCATCAGTAATCCATCAGGTATAGTACCATGTATGATGATGATGATAATAATAATAATAATACCAAACAATCATGAATAACAAAATCGAAAGGAAATCGCGTCGGTCTCTCTCTTCTCTTATGCTATGTTTCTGCTCTGTGGACCTTTGTCTCAATGTTTTAAGCTTACTACGTGTCGATATGTGAAACAGGATTGCTTCGAACGACTGTTGTACACAGTATTGTTGAGAGGACCTATTGTTTTAAAGTTCATCAGATGTTCAGTTGCAGATGGCTAGTATCATTTATGAGTACACGACAGTATGTGTACGATCGCTACAGATCGCAACTAAAAGCCACCTCACCCAGCACAGGCGGTCACTTAAGCTTGAACTTGTCCCATAAATACCTGGAAGATCAGCGCTTTCACCTAAATTTCTGACCCCATTCTCCGCACTATATTTACTCACAACCACACAACTCACCCTTGAACCCGCGAGTGAAGAAAGCGGTTAGTATCTTACCCTATCTCCCTTGTTTTGTCTTTATTATGACTGTTTTTTAATTTCTGTTGATGGTGAGATAATGCACGCCTATTATAAATTACTGTTCCTCAGTAGCTTTGTTAACAAGCAAGCAAAATTCAAAGACCCAGACTGCAAACAGAAACGTTGTGGGCCTGTAAGTGAGTAAACTATTCTTAATATATCGGCATGATTAGGTCGTTGGTTGCCATCCAAACGCTTTTGTACGGCATACATTGCTGCTTTTGTCTTGATGGATTGGTCCATACTTAGCCCTGTTGCTAACTCGTTTTGCCACAATTTTTGTGGACATTGTTGCAGACATAACAAGTTACTGGCCGGCCTTAGGTCAACGAGGAACGCAGAGAAAGTCGTGTGTCAGTATTTTTAAAGCCATTGTCCTAATTTGAAAGTGTTTTTGTTTTGGAGGATAACAGTGACAAGCAATTGATTTTGGTCGTATCTGATTACAGCGTCAAGATTATGTAGGCTCAACGAATTTAGACCATTATCGAGAACACTAGAGGAGGTTAACTGAAACACTACTTGTTCACGTCGGTCATTACGAAGTTCTGTACAAATAAGAATTAATCCACTCAAATGACAAATCGTTACTGGTGGTGACGTGTAGCTTATGTGCACAATAAAGGAGAGATTTGACACTTGGTTTCTTACGATTTTTGGTAACAGTGACTGCAGAGTTTGCATGAACCTTTTTGACAACAAATAATCGGACCACTTACACGAATAGCACTGGTAAAGACTTTTCCAAAGCAATTGTTGGTTACTGTTATCTCCTATGGCCCATAGGAATTCTCACGTGACTACACGCATTCTGTTCCGTCATAATATTGACCATTTGTTTGTCTTTTCATTCCATCTGCCCTCCCTAGACCAGATGCACAGCCTTGCTTGCAAACACTACTTTTGTCGTCCGTGTTGGAGGCGCTATTTGGAATGGAAAATCATGGAAGAGAGTCAAATCGATCGGATCTGTTGCCCATCATTCGGCTGCAATGTGCTAATCGAGGATGAGGTAGTGTTCGAAATGATCACTGACCCGAGTGTTCGGAGACGTTTCCAAAAGCTGATCACCAACAGCTTTGTGTTACACAACCGCTCTTTAACTTGGTGTCCGGGTGTGGATTGCGGCCATGCGGCCCGTTGTTTCGGTCCGAAAGAAGCACGTCAAATTAATTGCACCAATTGTTCCGAGTCATTCTGTTTCGCTTGCGGTCAGCCCTGGCATGACCCCGTACGGTGCGAACAGCTTAAAGTGTGGCTCAAACGTATCGTTGACGATTCGGGCACTTCCAACTGGATTGTTGCAAACACGAAGGAGTGCCCAAAATGCCATGTGACGATTGAAAAGAATGGTGGTTGCAATCATATGATCTGTCGGAATGTGGATTGTAAATACGAGTTCTGTTGGCTGTGTCTGGACTTGTGGGAACCACACGGTGCGCGATGGTACAATTGTAATCGATATGAAGAAGTCAGTGCCAAACAAGCACGGGACGCTCAGGCCAACGCACGTGTTAGTTTGGAACGATATCTATTCTATTTCAATCGATATGTGAATCATTTACAATCGCTTCGGTTTGAGGCGCGTCTGTACGAATCGGTTCAGAACAAAATGGAGGTCATGCAATCGAACGGGACCTCGTGGATTGATGTGAAATTCTTCCGTAAAGTCGTAGATGTACTGTGTAGCTGCCGTCGCACACTGATGTACACTTATGCGTTTGCATTCTTCCTGAAAAAGAATAATCACTCGATTATTTTCGAGAGTAATCAGAGCGATCTGGAATTAGCTACGGAGCACTTATCTGGTCTGTTAGATCGAGATATGTCAACTACCAGTTTGAACGAACTGAAGCAAAAGCTGCAAGACAAGGCGCGATATTGTGAAAGTCGACGACAAGTTCTGTTGGAACATGTGCACGAAGGATATGAAAAGGACTTTTGGGAGCCGTTGGATCTTTGAACACGCCAATTGTCCACTTGCGTTAGCCATCTTAAGTGTGCAGTAGATGAGGCAGACTCGGCTTTGCCACACGTGGACCGGCTACCTTCGGTTGTATCAGTTTTGACCGTCCGTATTTCGGTTTCCGCCATTTGATTCGCTACCCCGGTCGCTACCCATGACCCACGTGGCTGTATTAAAACTTCCTCTCCGTTAGGGTCCCATTACGCTTATAGATAAAGTATGACTTCGTTTTCTTTTGTGACTCGACGGTTCTAAATCTGACTTCATTTGGTGTCTCATTTACTTTGTACAGTGTTTTTTGCTTACCTGATCAACGATTTGGTTGGTAGACACAGGAAGTCTTTTCCGTACTATGTGTGATCGCCTGTACATTTACACGCATCAACGACGTCCCTTCGACATTTGCGGTGGGACCGACGAACACCAGCACGGGTTGAGCATGCAGGCATGCCCGCGTAAGCTTCACAGGCGAGTGTCTACCCAGTTACCTTTGCAACTGCTAGTTATTACAAATTCCATTTGTTTTGTATGCAACAAAAATACATTCAGTGCATTCCAGCGGTTCTCGTATGCGGCGTATTTATGATAAATGAGCTCTAGGATAGCACACTTGAATTCCTAGATGATCGCATCTTCATGATCACGGTGAGTCCTCATCTAGTCGCGTTGATAATGGTCATGCTTGTGTTCGCTTATGCGAACCAACTTACCTTTTCAATAGTTATAGAGTCACTGCAATTCAGAAGAAGACACTGTAACGTTCGTTTTTTGTGGTGTGATGGTGACACCGTCCATTTGGATTAAAACATTAGTAGATGAAATGAACTGTTTGATTAGATTTTTGTTAAGATTCGTCGAACCTTTTGCTGTCAGTGGTGATTTGTCGGCGTTGTTGGATGTCTGTGGCGTTGGAAGGTTCAATGGTGTGTTCATTGTTTGTAATCTACATAAAGATCGGTTACAAAGAGCTATCGACTAATTGGCCAACAGCATTTTTCTATGGCCTTTGCGTTTTTATTGCAAAACACGAAAATATTGTTACGCCTTACAATCTGTAAACAATGGTATCCGTGGAGTGCTGCACGTATTTAGGTAAATCTACTTCCAGGACACAGGTTGATGAGGGTTCTCTATAAGAGCAAGCTTTCGTACAAGTGAATATGTTTTTTGCGTGATAAGTTGAAATAAATATCACGTACCTTTTGTTTCGTGCACGTTTGAGCCACGTATGTAGTACTGTGGGGGTGGTGACCAATTGTGAGCGGCGGCCCGAGCCACAGTACCTTTTGGTCAGGCTCATGGCTGTTTTGATGATGTGACCAAATGACTTTAAAGGATGTTGGAAATATGAGTAGAGGTAATCGACCTATGAGCCATCTCCGCTCTCGACTCGTCTTGCCATGAACACAGTCTATCTCAGGTTACCCTTGTTCTGGCTGCATCCACAGTAGTATCATTTGATTTCAGGGTGTACATTCCAGAGCCGTCATTCACTACATATGCCTTCGTCTCGTTTGAGCTCTCCAGCCAGAGTTAGTCTGGATGTGAGCGGAAACAGCAGTCCACAGGTTGCACTCCATGCTCTTATCCAAGCGAACGCCGATACTGTGAGTATGGGTTAAAATGGGCTGATTGTTATTTCTGGTGTCCTATTGTTCACCACTCGTGACTCCGGGCGGTACAAGCTGGTAATCGTAAGTTGGACTGTGTTTATCCATATCTCATACTTATCAACAAATCGTAGTTCAACCATTTTGACCGCTTTTTTTCGAACGGTTGTCATGGGACAGGTTATCCAGTAGGTAATAAATGCGGCTCGAATGACGAAGGTTGTTGATTTCAACTTTGTTAAAGCTAGCCTAGTTCGAACAAGGCCGGTCGCACAGTATTGCCTGTTTGAGAACGAGTATCGTGCCAGCATCCTTGTGTGCCCGTCTGGTTGTAGTTCTTGCGCATTGCATTCTGACACAGTCCACATCTACCCATCCTACGATCAGGTTACACACCAACCACGTTAGTTCCCTCAACTTAAGCGATGTTCATCAGATCAGTGATCTGTTGGATACGAGCTGTGACTCCTAGCAGGAAGGTTACCTGTCCGAATCTCGTTCCCTCTGTACTTCTTGCAAATGAGGTTGCCGTTGTGAGTTTACATCATGCCGACTTTCGAGCGTCAACAAATGCCACACATTTGTGTTAGTGTGCTTACATTTGGTTCCTTTTTAACTGAGAGCGTTTTTGGCCGTCAGGGATACTTTTCTTTAAATTATTGCATGAAAATCGACTCGACCACCAATTAGCTAAGTTATTTTAGGTCATGTAAAGCGGTGTTGACTGACGATTGTGGGATAATGTGCACAGACGAAGCGTGCGTTCTGATGCGGTTCTGTCATTTTCCCGTTTGTAGCAATTTGGGAAATAGCAGCGCATTTCGGCATTGTGCTTCAGCACATTCTGGGTTTTGCTGCGAGCAAGATTGGAAGTACACCAACGCATTACCCAAATTATGGGGTTCCTCAATCTGACTTGTTTAACACGCTGTCCGAAAACTGACACTGATTCGGTATCTCCCATGAGATTTCTGTTTTTTACGGATGTCTGACGATGAATAACTAGCTGTTATGTGCCAGGGTTAGGCTCCATTAATTCTATCTGCAGCACGTTTAGCCTCCGTAGGTTCGATGGTCTCTGCAACAAGACGACCATGTGCGATTCCAAACCCAATCCAACTACTTCAACACTGCATATCAATTTCGTGACCCGCGTCTAGCGTTCGATCAGCGATTGTGAAATCCTTGATTACCTCCTGGCATTCTAATTGATTTCGCGGGGCATTTCTGGTAGTCCGTTGGTGCTCATTGACTGTAGTGCTAAATTCTTGTGTCATCTGCTCAATATAAACTTATGAACTAACCTGTCATTTTATTGTTCGCACAACTACTAATTCTCGTACTTTGCAAGATATCATTAAAGGCACCATGGTGTTACGCGGTGTCATCCCTTTATGGTTAATGGTCCTGGTAGCTACTTCGTCCGAAACCCTACGAATAGCTCCAGTGCTTTTTCGCTTTTTTAGTGGCTTTTCTACTGGTTTGAGGGCCATTCCTAATGGTCTTTTTTGAGAACCTGTTTAGAATAATCTTTGTTCGTTAGTGTGACCACTGCCGCTCTCTGTGACATTTTTCCTTGCTCGCATTTGTGCATAAGACAGGGCATTTTGGAACACCGAGCCTGCATTGCCAACACAAACCTGTTTAGCATAGACAGACTTATAACTAAGAACATCGCATACGTCGAGTTTTGCAGTAGACAGTGGTCTTGAGTCTTTGTCCTATCCTGTGCACCCGACAGTCCAAAAATAGAAACTGGCAGTCACTAGACTCTGGTTTCGCCGTTTCAGACTTTAGAACCTATCGGCTAGGGGTGTTGCAAAAGTTTAAGCCGATCTCCTTTCGTGGTCACAAAGTGTCGTCGGCATAACGCCACCAAACTTTGGGCGGGTTCTCGAACTGACTCAACGCCTTCTCCTTCCATTATTCCATATAATTTTTCACTAAAATATGACATATTGGCGACCCCATAGCTAGTCCTTGCTGTTAAACATATTTTTTAACTGTAGGCGAAATGGTTCATATCTATAATTGGGAAAAGTGGTGGTGTTGTTCGTAGCTCGGGTTGATGGTATTGGTATGTTCGCCGAGCTCGACACTTATGTTGTAAATGTTTCATCACCAGACGAGGTGAAATCATCACTGCGTAAGTGTTTCAGCGTATAGTTTTGAGCGTGGGGTTTAGCGAACTCACCCATCGAACTTCACCAAACTCGACGTTCAAAACTGTACGTTGAAACATCTACGCACTGGTGATGTCACCTCAAGTGGTGATGAAACGTTTGCAACCCAAGTGCTAAGCTCGGTGAACATACCAAACGTTCAAATCTATACATACAGACATCCCCACAGCTACCTGATATGTTGTCAGCCTTGCTTCTTCTTCCACAATAATGTGGAATAATATTTGTTGCCCGAGGTACATTCTAACATATCAAAACTAATGATGACTTCATCACGTTCTCTAGAGATGGATCTGATTTTTACATACATTCATAAGAATTCTTAGTAATACGACCTGGTTTTTCTGTTAGTGGTTGTAAGATGATAACCTTATACCCTGGTGATACATTTGGCGAAGAGTCGATTTTTTCAACAATAGATCTGATAGGTGTAATGATATTGGATTGGAGCAGCTTTTTGGTTGAAGGTTCAGCCAATCATTATTCACATACAAGCTGCTACAGACGTAATTATGGTCAAATCGGCTTTATCCATTCATAAACGGCGATCGGCTGTTGTTGAATGCGTACCTGTTTCGAACAGCCGAGTTGCTAGATTTAAAGCGGTGCAACAACAGAGCAACGAAATGGCCAATCAAAGCGCGAGAGGGCTTGTTACTTAGTAGCAATCGTATATATTGTTCCTCTATAAAAAACGTTTTTCCAATAAATTGAGATTACTTAATGCCGCTAAGACTTCCGTTCTGATTTTTCTTAATTGGATAGCACAGCACGCGACAGTAGATACATAGGCTTTCTGAATTTTTAGACTTGATGAAGCAGTGAAGACAATGTGGTATTCCTGCACATTTATACCATTATTATAGATTGTGCTAAATTAAACGATGTTTTCTGTCTCGAGTTGTTTTTCGTACGAAACTACTTGCTCACTTCACACTTTTTCGAATCTAAATGCAAGTCATACGTGAAGATAAAAGTGTTTATTAGAAATGTGAGGCAGGCGCTTTTTAGGTTGATAACAGAAGATATGTATTCGGAAAAGGAACGGCTCATGTGATAGTATATTGAATGTGAACGCAACTTTAAACATTTTAAAGTCGGGTGGAAACATCCCTTATTTTGACTGGAGCTAAATGTGAATAGGAATAGAGCAGTTACAGCAAGGTTCATGTAAGGAAGTGGAGAACAAAACGACAACTTCTGTCTTTAATGGGAATAACTGTGAAATATGTTCGACTGCACAGATAGCTTTATTGCGATACCACTTAGTAATTGCATTTCGGAATATACCTGGAATATCAGATGTCGTAATGCGCTTAATTAGAATTAGGCAAGGCTGAAAAAACCATAGTGGCGGCAGACAGAATACAGAGACTTGATCGAATGTAGTTAGAGTTGCGAGAAACAGCAATGGATGCAGATTACAACAAATTATCGGAATGTTACGCACCATGAACATAATCCGCTCTCTGAGTGAAGGGCTTGGCACTAGATTACGCCAATACCTAGCGGTTGGTACATGATGCTGGTGATCCCACTGAACAATCTCTCGTAGTTCGGACCAGAGTCGACTTACCTGGTCAGCTCACGCGAATAAACATTTGCAAGCCTAATTATCCATNCGGACCAGAGTCGACTTACCTGGTCAGCTCACGCGAATAAACATTTGCAAGCCTAATTATCCATAGACTGTTTTGTAAGTGCGAGAATTGGTGTTGTGATGCGCACTAGGCGAATAAGTTCAAGCGTATGTTGTTATGCAATTCACTTAATGGGACTAAATTGACGTGTAGATTCCAATGCAAGTGAATCAACGCGAGAAAATGACCGACGAGCTTTAGGTAGAAGACCACCAAGCTTAACTTGTAGACAGTTTAACTGAACAAATAATCAGTACTACCGGTGAGGTGTACGATGGTTGAAGATGTCGAACAAGGTATGATATGCCAAACATGTACATATATTGATGTGGATTGATTGAGATAGGTAAGAAAAAGGTGACACACTGGATGATCATACGCAAGAAAACTTACAGTTACTTCCTGCAAATTATTACGATAATTCATACGGCGAATCATACAATGACATGCGACGGCATCGCTCAGCAAAATGTTGCTCTCCATATTGTGTCATGACTAGCTGACAGTCTTTATTAACACTGTCAAGTATTGAGTTCGTTCACAGTGTTTCATTCAAGTTGTTTATTAATATGAATGTTTCACTTCGGGGTAAAACGTAGCCAGGCAGCTGCAAGACATTTTGATGAAGCGTGTGGCAATCCGTCGTGTTAGACGTATCTGATTTCCCTGTTCAATCTGAGTGGACTTCATCATGGATTAGAAACTGAAATACACAGCTACCGTCATGCTATGTGCCGATCGATCTTAGGGAAACGTTTCCACAGTGTTAAACGAGGCGATGGCTTACACTACCAAAGTGTAAACGATACGCGATGGAGTGGAGAAACTTTGTGGATGATTCAGCTACTAACAATAACGGTATTCAGAGTGAAACCCACTATTAACGCCCGAAAGACAACGGAGTCACTAAGATCATATCTTTGACCAAATGATGTGTGGTTTCTCAAACAGACACTCGTCAGATATTGCTGTTGTGTTAGTTATTTATCCTCATAGTCAACAGAAGTACCTTCACTCGATAAGCAGTAGGGAAAATATCCACCTGCGACAACGGCGAAGTTTGCGAAATCGGAAGTAATTCAGGTTTCAAACAGTATAAGCCAATAAAAAACGCTTGCTTTTGCATTGGGCTTGTTGGAATATGAATTTGTGGACAAACTGATTTACGTATGATCAGCGTGTCAGAATCCGTTTTTTGCTTATAGGACCACCTAAGTCTGCAGTTACTGTGGGTGCTTTGAGGAATATTGATTGTTACGCAATCACACAGGTGTGGATGAAGGTAGATTGTTACTTGCCATATAACGTTTGCAATTGAAGCAGGCAAGTTGCCAGTCTTCTCAAATCGAAATCCCCTCACTGTGCGTCCCCAAGTCTTGAATATGAGCTTAGCACCATTGCATGAAGGGTGAAATGAACATATGGTGTAGCAATCCAGCCCACATTATGTATAGTGGCAACTGAGTTCCAACAGTAGTAATGGGGTTTAGCATCGCTGACGATGAGCGACGCTCATCTTCATCGACGTCAGGTAACAGTTCCCACATGAGTAACGCAACACGCTAGCTGTGTTTCTGGCGTCTGCACAGCTGCCACACTTCCTCTTTTTGCTCAAGACATTGACTGATACGTCTCTTGGAATTCTGTAAATCCAATTCTTATTAACTGTTGTTATCTCAATTCGTCCACAAGGACCATAATGAGCTGCTGCATCCAAGGTTTTCCTCTAGACATCCTTATGACAATGAGACTTTGGAGGCTGCCACATCAAGCATACCTTCCTAAACCTTCTTTACTTTTCACATGACAGCACACTTTGTTCTGTGCAACCCTGTTTCGTTTTGTAAGTGATATTAACACAGCAATCCTTTATCAAATTTAGGCATTTTAAGCCTTTTCTTGTGGGTCTTTAACACGCAATGGATTGGATTCAACATAGCTGAACAGCGATCAAATTACGTCTACTGATACAATACACATAAAATTTCCGGTTACCTGTTGTCTTGGTGTGTTCCGATGGACCATGCTGTCGGTTGACGTGGTTAGTCAAAACGTTTCCACTTGGTGAAGCATTATTTCAGGAGGGCCATACAATGGTGGTCACAAGGTACATGCACACATTCGGCGAGTTGCATTCTCACATGTGTGTAGAAAGCGAAGTATTAAGTGTTTGATATTATCGAGTCACATGTGATAGCAACTAAACTGAATTGCTGGGTGCGAACGCGAGCGCTCCGTTGGCGGTAAACTGTGTGGTTTGATTATTTTTATTTCTTTGACCGGTCAACTAAACGCTAACATCCAATAGAGGCATACTCGATAGCATCGGGATGAACCTGAGAAACAGTGCATCCCAACATTATGCTTCTGCACACTAAACAAACAGAATGAGAATCGAGGTGGGTTTTTGTTCCAGTCGGTTGTAATACCCCTGATCATGTTCAATATGCTTTATAAGTGCTATAAACCGCTTGTCTAATTTTAGCCTGCCTCATTGACTCGGAGTGCCACACACGTTGGCAACACATTTGAGATACTTTTGCGCAGAGCCAAAGAGATTCTTCTGTGAATGTCTGCTAAGCAATCAAGCGGATGTAGTTTGTTGGTTGATAAAGCTATCTTTCAATAGATTGTGTTCAAATCGTCATCTTTAAGCCAGCGAGATTACCGTAACGTTATTCTGGTTTGGGCTGGTATCATACGACTCCTATTTGTTCTTTTCTTTGAAAAGTAACGTCACATTTAAGCACGACTGAACGTAATGACTGGTCTAGGCACACTGTAATTCAGAGTGCCTTACAAATCATCAAAAATTACCTGTTACTGAGCAAAGTGGCGTTCTGCCACGTTAGGTGATTTGCTCTCGACATAATCTGAAAACCACCTTTCTTGAATCGCAGATTCGTCTTATTGGACCAAGAATGCTCGTCAAGGGCTCCGGATGTGAGACCAGTGAGTTAATCTTTTCTTGACTGTTGTGGTTGTCCATCTTTGTTTCTGCCAGTTAACTCACACCCATAGAGATGATCGCGTGAGTAATGCTGCCGTTCGAAAGCGCGTATTCCGGAACACACTTGATGCACGATCAATTCGTAAATTACTCTCGTTGAACAGAGTGAGATGATTGGTTCACACACTCCACACGTCACCAGTGTTTACCGTACCTTGCGTTGTATACTGTTATCACGAAACCTTATGAACCACTCCCAGCATGGGTTTTTCAACAAGCGATCTTGCATGACATGCCAGCTAGAATTTCTTAACCATGTGACAGAATCTACTGACGCCGGTGAGGCGATTATCATTATGCTGTTGGCGATAGCTTCCGATCGTGTGTCTCATAAGCGTCTTCTGCTCAAAATAGCATCCTCTGGTATACGTGATCCATTGCTTAGCTGGTTTTCTTCATACCTTACAGGCCGCACACAAACAGTGAAAATAGGACACAACAGCTCAACGCCCAGACTAGTCACTAGTAAGGTGATACAAGGAAGTGTTCTGGGATCGTTACTCTTCCTCACACACATGAAGGATATATGTCAAGTTGTCGAGCATGGTAAACTATTCCCATTCGCTGATGACGTCAAACTTGTTTACAACTTTCCTCCTGGGAATCTATATCTATGTTTAGAAAACATACGGAAGGACTTCATGTCATTAGGTACTTGGTGTCAAACTTGGCTGATGAAATTTTTAGCCAATAAATCCACTGTCGTTGTGCATGGTTGTCACGTACCAGATGGCTCTATAAAGCTGGACGATCAGAGCATATCAACCGCCAACCCAGTATGTGACCTGGGTTTACGCTGCTCAAACTCATTCAACTTCGCAGAACATATATCGTTCCTAGTCGCTAAAACTAGACGGACGGTAGGTTACATTAAACATTCTTCCCACCTGTTCCATGCTTACACATTTATAAACTATGTGCACGACCCAGTTTGAGTACTACACGTTCATATACGGCTACCTGCGTAAGTCTGACAGGCTAACTCTGAAATGCCTCCAGCGTACATTCAAGAAAAGCTTATCGGGTTATCCATCTTCTCCGAGCTAAAGAGAACGCTGCCAGACGCTTGGAATTGATCCTCTTCGGTTACGGCGATTCACGCTTAACCTTTCACTCATGTATAATCTGGTCTCCGACAGTAAATTCACCATCAGCTTCGCGACTCGCTTACAACAAAGGTCGAAGTATAACCTCAGGAACAAGGACTTCACCTCGGCAGCTCTTAAATCCTGGAAAAACTGCGTTCAAATCTTTTCCTAGTAAAATACTCCTACATTTGGAACAAACGCCCGTATGCAGTTTGATCCAGTAAGAATATACACCGATTCAAACGAAGCTTAGAAACTTTCCTAACAATGACGGATGTCATATCCATTTTCAAGCTCTACCTGTCTGAGGACGTCATTGAAAATGGACCTAATAACATCTGACGGAAACCCTCTGTGGTGCGTGATGTTACGTCACGCACCCGTCGAACCGATCAATACTACCGATTTCGGGACAGATTCTGTACTTTTATACTTGCCAGCGAACAGAAAACCATGTCTATGGTCAACACGTATAGGTATCAACATGCATGCCCGTTAGTAGAATCCAATCATCCTGGTACACCCTTACCCCATACTTATTGACAGCTTGTGTGTCTGTGTTGTAAACCACCATTCAAAAGCTGACCATGCTCAAATTGCTTGAAAAACAAAAAACTCAACCTGTTCGTCTCATGACCGCATAAAAACCCTGAGTCTAAACTCGTCCTTTTTTCTACCCCTGATAGACCACCCGGCAACCTTTCGGTATTTTCGAGCATTCTCATTCTATATACCGGCTTTACAGAGATAATCGACATTTAAATCCGGTAGTAATCGTATACGAAGAAAAGCTGATAACCCACCTCTTCTTGCGTTAATTAATAACAGCGGTTCGTATATATATTTCACCAAATAATCCAATGCTTTTAACGTCACATAGAAAGTTATGCCAGAATATCATATGTTCCAGTCCGTCAGTCAGTCTTACGTTCTCCCGTTTATCGCGTGGTGCCGCTTTTCATTCTTGGTTTCTAATATATTTCGGGCGAGAAAACAGTCCACCCCGCCCAGACACTCAAAATCTCGCAATGGCTGAGCATACCGCAAGCTCCTCGAAATTCTTTGGAATTTCGGCAAAGAATGACGTCCAGTCGAGGTCCATCCGTTCCCCATGAAATAATATGCGCCCCCATGTCGCCCACATCATGAAAAAATTTTCTGCACACTTTCCCGAGAATATCTACATGGAATAATGATCATATTCTTCGCTAATACACACCCTCCATCNATATATATAAGTATATATATACTTATATATACATATTCATTATTATACACAATTACTTGCACATACATACGTGTATACGTGTGTACACTTATATGTGCATATAATTGTATTTATTTATGCTTTTCTCCAACCCCTCCGGGATAGCCCATTGCCCAATGAGAAAATTGCACCTCAAGGTCAGTCGGTGCATTTTTAGTCCATGCCAATTTGAGTTTCGCGGGTACGAAAGGAAATGCGCTCCCCCCTCCATCCACCAAACACCTTTTTTGGCACGACCTTGTGCATTGGACCACTGATCACCTTGTGCAGTCGCAATCGATGTAACAAATCAACTATTTTTATCGAATTTTGTAGACCCTGAGTACTATCGTCTCAAAAGTATGTATCTTGGAAATGTTTCCTGGAGTTTAATTTCCCCTTCATATAATGTCCGTTTTGTTGCTCTATTCACATAGCTGACTCATTGTACAATTTACATTTTTGGTGTTCAAATGTGTATATGCTTACAAATCTGTACGTTCATCACGCTGTCCTGAGAGTGTTTCTCACAGATGCCTCGAGGGATTCACCATTATTATCATTCCCACCTTGGAGAATGAAAGCGTTCCATTAGTGCAACCTGGTGGTCATCCATTCTGCTGTTTTTTTTATAAACTGGTTACCAGGTGGGGAAGGACGTGTCTAACTAGCGATACGCAACGTTCATGTTGGTTCTGCAAACAACATATCATTCATTTGTTTCAATGAATGCTAGGGCAACAGAATAATTTATTCCTGAAACGGTGAGATTAATTTGTATTCAAGCCGCATATTTGAAGGTACCGATCAAGTTGTGGAAGCCGCTCGTCCATGAAATGCCTTTGGATCGCAGAACGTGTTAAAAGACGACGCTTCCCAAGGGCTTGTACTTGCACAGTGGACTCCGCAAATGCCTACAAAATGTGCATGTGAAGCGCAGGCTCAGTGACGGTGACCGCCTAATTTTCCAGGTTGATATTGGCAGGCTGCCTCTTCCCTACTATCCAGTTAATGAAATATGGTCTATATTTGGTTTAATTATTCGGTCGCTTATTGGCTGTCCATTTATATTTGGCTCTTATTGCAGCAGTGGCCGTGCGGAAACTTCTGACGTTCATATGAATGAAGTGTCACAGAGAACAAATGTATTTTGATGGATGAGGAGCGCTCGAAATGAAAATTTTGTGATGTTTCATGCCATGCTCTGAGATACAGTCGCTCCTTGCCTCATAAGCAACGTCAAAGGTCACAGCGGCTACGACAAGTGAATGCAGAGGTGTCTCCTATGAAAGTAGGAGAATGGCCTTCTCGGTATCTGTGAGAGAACTAACGGTGGATTTCAGTTTCGGAAGACAATGCGACAGTGGGCATCACATAGGTTTCACTTCCTTAACAGAAATTCAAATCGACATGGTAACACAATTCTCATCGACTCCTGCGCCTATTATTCCCCGGGGTCGTCAAGCGCTTGATTGGGATTTGGCGTTCGTTCGGTATCACTGGTGACACTCGTCTTTCGGAAAGTATGCAGGAGTCCACCGACATCAAACTGTCCGTCGTATCCAAGTACTTCAAAGTGAGCCTTCGCGGAAAGTGTTACCCCTGAGGTTGTTTAGTCGCCGATAACCTAACTGCTGGAAAAAAGCATTTTCTGATATACTTCGGTGTTGCCAAAAGTACGTGATTATTGTCACTCCGTGTGTTTCCGGAAAGGATTTCAACAATCAGCACGTATGTGAACACCACACAATTTTGAATCACATAATCGTTGTGGTTTATAGATAACACCTTACGTTTGCGGTCTTCAGCACAACTCCTAAAAACTCCAATTCTTCGAAAGCTGGCTTCATGGGCAGCCACCATGCAAATTTTTTCACGATTGACGAATTTCTGCTAACAGATTCATTCTTTTATATGGGATTTCAAACGTCAATTTTAGATTATGGAACGCAAATTACCCCTCCGAACATCTTGTCGCCAGAATGCTACATAGTTTTAATCCTGCCCACTCAGCTGCTAGTAATAGTTTTATTGTCATTTTAACTCCAAAGAACACCGTACATAACCGGTCCAAAATTCATCAATACCACCAATATTTTTGACATCGTTATCAAATATTCCCAATGCGATACAACGTTCCATTGCTTGACATTGTCAAACAACGTGTCTGAACAGATTAGATGTATATACTTGATAAAATTATAGCCGCCGACGGAGATACTCCTCGAATAACACCGGCAAAATAGCTCAGTATACTGAGGCAAAGTCTAAACACATCAATTAAACTGAATGATCGGTTTCAATTAATTAATGACTAGATGTAAAACAAACGTTGGATCTGTGCAATATACCAACCGTAATCATGCACTCTTGACGGAATATTGGCTGGCAGCTATCGCAGCGCTATGTGGGTACGCTTCTTCAGTCGTTATTTCGCGTTTTCCAGAAGGTTGTATGTTCACTTTCCGAAGTGTACATTTGATTGTACACGGATGCCCCATTTAAGCTTTATATGAAACCAGTTGTACATAAGGTACTTCACGAAGCCCGGATCTGTTTATACGATTACTGCAACGTCTCGGCTGAACCTTCGACATAAGTAGATAAAAGTGTTCGTTCACCCTTATAAGTTATCGCAAGCAGCCATACGATGAATGGAATATCGGCTTGTACTTGAATCCGTCTGATTGGTGAGTAAAAGGTTAATTACACCAGCTTACGTGTTCCCTCACGGCATCCCGAACATGGAAGTAGCACAACATTATTTCGCACCTGAAGACCACTGGTTTTGTCCGCATTTGGGCCGCCGTCTCGTTCATCACGGACTCTCTGACACGTGTGTCCCTTCATCACCCCACGGAAGGTTTGGATGGTGTAACGCAGGGAAGCATATTTACCGCTTTGAACATAGGTGTACAACACGGGCCATCCGTTACCCACCCCGTTTGCAACAAGAATCTGATATAGCTTCGAGCTACAGCGTCAAATGTGAGCTGATGGGGATGGTTTAGTTCCATGTGTGGTGTCGACGTTTACCACATCAGCAAAACGACCACACCTGCTGCTTCCATGTGCAGCTTTCATGTGCGCGCATCTCTTACTCTCGTCTTCGATAGTATGCAGTACGTCGTATTACTCAATATGAAACAATTTTTCGCATACTTTCTGCAAAGTTATTGCATGTGAACCCACTTGCTCAGTGTCGGAGGTTTCATCTGGTGGCGGGTGTTGCAAGTATTCATGGCCGTTATACGCTTACCATAAGTATCCGCAACATACTGCTTCAACCCAACAGCTAGATTATCGTGCTCAAACGGACACATCGAGTCGCCCACGCTATTTGCAGTGAGCCGACGATTAACTGCTGGCTCATCGTACAAGAAGGCAGTCAGGTCGCATTTGTGCTCAAATGTGAAGGAGCTAGCAACCGGGTTTTTATGTTAACGTCGTTGAAGCGTGATTGACAGAAAGTGTCACGAGAACTGTGCAGTGGGAACTATGCAGACTCAACTGATCAAACACTTCGTACTCCACAGCTTTCGCTCTCACGTCGCATGGATTTCATACACCGGTGTGCTATCCGCCGCGTAACCTCAATAGCAATCACGTCCGTATTGTCAAATTTCAAGCGCCCACTGCTTGACATCCTGCCTTAACCAAACATGTGCAAAACAATGTAATCCTTCATGTATCTAACTAAACAACTTCCAGATTCGTTAAATTTGAAAAATTCCCGATTCTAGATATCTCTGAAGCCCTGTATGCAATTTATCGCCTAATATGAGTTGTAGCACGAAATAGATTTTATCTGCAGTAAGCTCACAGAATACCTCTCAGCGCACACCACCAACATATTTTTATGTTGTGCATCATTTGTCAACAAGCGATGGTTAAATGTGGATTCAACGTGAACAATTATTTCACAGGAAAACGCATTCTCGTTGTCACAACATCAACCAGTGGTAAGTTAGATCTCGGTGACAGATGAAGAAAAAACTGATTAACGGTTGGTTAAAACGCAACATTTTGAGTCTCTTGACCATTCCTGCTACGGAACTCAAACATACCGATATCCCCAGGTGGTACCGCAGAAATATTACCAAATATTCACGATGTCTCATTTCATCCGTGTCAACGACAGATTTTACTGCCTACGGATAAGTTTCATCACAAGAAATGCTCGTAATCGTTACCAAGAAGAGTCAGCGAGAGGGGGATAAATGAGGGCAGAGAACGTAGCCACCAACTTCCCTCAAACGCACAACGGTCATCGTACACTCAACGTGAACAGCTACTTTAACATGTCTGTTTACGTAATTTCGGGTAGGAATCTGTTTTCAACATGCACCACATCTGAAGCACATTTATTAATACACCTCTTGTGAGGAGGGTTATTTATAAGTTTTCTAGGCAGAGGAGTAGCTGAATAGACCATGTTTTTCATTTGCTCACAACCAGGTTTAATGCAGCTTGAATAAAATTCAGCTGATTAATATCGTGATTGTTAACGATAACGCCACCGTAAATTTCGACTTTTGAACACCGTCTGCGGCCATACTATACGTTTGATCGTATTTGGAGATTTTGAGGTTAAGGTATGCCATCTGTCGGGTCTCTTTGACTACCCAAATATACTCAGGTTTCGCTGTCACTTAAGAATATATGGGTCTGGGGGGAAGTGCTGTTAACAGAACGTCTTTGATGTATACTCTCCAGCCAAGCATGGCACGGATTGTCCGAAGGCGTCCGTCCTGGTAAGATTTGCGAAGCCTGTATTGTGTAGGTACACACTCCACTCATGGCTTAAGTAGACTGCGGAGATCTCCGTTGAAACTGGTCGTCGGCCTCTTTTTGGTTAATCAACGCGTCGCCGTTGTTTTATCCGGCATTATAAGTACTGTGAGTATGTCCAACGAACTTAGGATTGTGATCATGCCTGGATGTTTCCGGTTCGGGCGTTCAGGGTTGGAGGACAGTTGTGTGGTTGCGACATCCCACTGAGGGTTAAGAGCCTCCCAGGTTCGTGCTGGTGGACGATCGAAACGCACCAACGCGCCAAAAAGAAGCTCTAACGCGTTTATCACGCTGTCATTTAGTATGTTCAGTTAAAACTAGTTAACTGGCTAGTATATGAGGGGAAGGGCATCAGTTGTGTTTAACTAAAGTGAGGCCGACTGGCGCTAGCGTAACGGGAACGCACGCTGTAAGAGGAGGGGAACTAACTGGACTCGTTTGATCCATAATCTGAGTGATGGTGTCCTTGGGACCGTTCAGTCTGAAAATCAACTAGTATTAACTGAGGGCCGAAGTGAGTTAGTCTTGGAGCCTTGAACATGAGTCCGTTGGAAACCCGGGTTTGCACTTGCATTGAACCCAGTGTTTACAGAGATCAGAGACAATGGTCCTGTTGCGAGTCAAAATAATTACATGCCTCATGCTAGCTACTGTATCCACGAAACTTGAGGCGTGTGTGCAGAAGAAGACGGGCGAAACTCGCCACCCGTGCTGCTCTGTGATACTTCATACTGCTGCAATTGACGGCGAGTTAGTGGCCACAGCGTCACGATAAGTTCGACGTGGCGGAAGTAGTTGGAAAATTTTCGAACCCTTTTATGTTAGTGATAACGATTTACGCGAGCCGGTTTTCACGATAAAGTCGTCCCTTTCCCCAGCTTTGAAGAGCGACTCAGGTCGAAAGATACCTTTGGGCCATTCAGGGCAGACGACAGTAGGTGTGGTTTCATCTTAAAACGATTGGTGTGGTGGGTAATAATTAACACATCGGAATTTAGGTCGTCCGGTTTTTCTCTTTTTTTAGTAAATGTGTCCATTGATCAGCGGTTTCATTTTATCACACTGGTAATAGCCATCCCATTTAATACGCGCGTGTGAATCCTTATTTATGGTCGCAGTTGTTCCCGGTTTTACTTACACATTTTGCATCCAATTTTCTCTGCAAAAAGATAAATTTGATTTTTCTACGCATAGTTAGTGTTGCGCTCAAGTTTCACGCCAGTCGTTCGTTGTGCATTTATACCAGATTCATCTAAAACACGAAGGTTCTATTCGTGCAATCCCCTAATGGTGGCAAAGCGCGTACCATCTACTCCAGGAGCTATCCAGGGAGCTATGGGGAGAAATGCTATGGTGAGATGTCCATTCCTCTGACTGCACCTTAGACGTCTATTGTGCAGCCAACTGTGGAAGTGTCACCCGTTACACAAGGAGGAGACCACTTCTCATCTTTTGTGTCCGCTGGCATTTTACCTCGCACTTAGCTACATTCACACACATTTTTGGTAAATACAGCCGTCATGCCAGAGATGTTTTGCAGTCGAATCCGTTGTAGCTGCTTGCGAAGTGTTCTACAACTCATGCGGTTTTGAAGATATTATGCGCACACGTGTAGGAAGTCCTCAAATTTCATGGATACTGCAGAAACCACCCCGTGATTGTGTTGAGAGGTCCTTCGGTAGCGGTATGTACACGCACCTCGCTAAAAATGCCGAATCTCTCGGTGATGCTGTGCATATCGTCGTACAATCCGATGTAGATTGCCCTCAGATATTACGGCCTTTCAAGATCCAGTTGGAGTCAAGTCTTGGTCGAACATTTCACACACAACCATTGCGTAAATGGCACATTCTGAGGCGTCTCAACTCATGAAGGACAACTTTTTACTCCTACCATCATCAAGACATCTCTTCATTGCTTGCGTGGGAGGTTTCAATTCAAGTATGCTTTCTAGGGCCATTCGAAGTCCCTAATCTTGAGTATCACGAATTGACGTCGCAAAATGGAATTGCCTGCAACCGAGCAATTAAATCTTCATGCTGGTGCGAGTGAAATCGAGGAATGGGTCGAACGATTTGAACCGTGGTGCAGCATTCGTCGGGATGTGAAGAAGGAAAACCAATCAGCTTTCTTCGTTACCGCTGGTGGTCACGAATTGTATTTGTTATTGCATAATCTGGCTTATCCGAATGCCCCAACCTCGTCGCCGTTATATGAACTGGATTAACTGCTGTTAAAACACGTGCTTTCAGTTAATTTCCAGGCAACAGAACGGGTAAAGTTCAATCCATTAGTGCGTCCAACAATCACGAGCTTCCGTGAGCTCATTCGACAGTTGCAATGGCAAGCTGCTCGTTGCAACTTTGGTGACAAGCTGGAGGAACATCTACGTGATCGACGGATTGCTGACGTCAATGACACTGATCTACAGCGTGGATTGCTGGTCAAACAAAATGTGACTTTCAAAGAGGCCTGAGATATCTGCGAGCAGAATGATGACGTCAATGCCGCTACAGCTGATTCGAACGTGACATTATTTCAGTAGACTAAAACGCATATTGCTACCCGAAGTCAACCAGTGTACATGCCTTCTTATGCACCCATGATCAATGCCGGTTCAAAGAAATTTAACCTGTTTCTCATGGCGTAAGTTACATTTACGATCATCCTGCCGATTTCGTGATGCTATATGCCATTTATGCGGTAAATCTGGTCATATTACGAAGGTATGTAGAAGTCAAATGTCACCTGAGTCAAGTTAGAGAGACAAGTACCACAGAAACCTCCACCACTGTTTAATCATTGCAAACGAAATCCAGGGTTGAGCAATTTATTCCTAGATGCCCCAAGTTCAAATTGGGATGTTTGTCTGAATTCAATGTGGACACAGGAAGTAACGAATCCATTAATAATAATAATAATAATAATAATAATAATAATAATAATAATAATAATATTATTAATATAATCAGATGGTATATACCCTGATGCTAAACTGAGACCAACAATGATGGAAATATGCAGAGTTACTGGTCATCGGTTAGCTCTGCTAGGTGAAGCTGATGTAATGATTGTAGGTAATAATAATGAGCTGATTCCATCGCGTTTCTTGGTGTCGGAAGGAAGTCCAACTATTCCGGGATTGAAATCTTTAAAACAGCTCAATTGTACTCCTTCACTAAATACTAATTACAAAAATGGTCCAAGTGAAGAGTACCGAGCCCAGTTACGCAACCTGATAGTTCAGTGTTCACCACTTACAGGAGGGATGAAAGTAGAGCCAGCAAAACTGGAGGTGCAAGGGGACCCGGTTTTTCTAAAGCGTCGAATAATACCTTATGGGATGAGGGAACATGTGCATAATGGTCTCAACAGATTGACGGAAGACGGCATAATCTCTCAGATTAACTCATCAGCATGGGCCACATCAATAGTTGTGGTTTTGAAAGAAGATGGAAAATCACCTAGAATATCTGGTGACTATAGATTAACGCTGAACCCAAGACTGAAAAAGTGCGCAGCAACAAATGAGGAGCCGGAGGATTTTATGAAAGCCCTGGACGGTAGCAGTGTTTCCTGGAATTGACCCGATAGACGCATACAAATTCCACTGGAGTATGATTCTAAGGTGATCACCACGATTAACATCCTTTGGGGATTATTTCAGTACAGTATTTTACCGTTTGAATTACACGTATCAGCTGGGATATTCCAGGCTGCGGTTGATGAAATAATTGCCGATTTATCAGGAGTACGCGCGTATCCAGATGATGTAATCATATACGCCGACAGTGCAGAGAAGCATGATAAAAGGTTGCTTTCACTTCTGGAACGATTCAGAGATAAGAACATAGCCATAAAGCCTTCTAAGTGCGTGTTCCAACTGCAAGATCTGAGTTTTCTTGGGTTTACCGTATGTGATAAAGGATACAGGCTGGACCCTGACCGGAACAGAACTTGGACGACTGTTACATCACCAGGGGACCAGGATGAGCTGCGATCAATAGTGGGATGTTTGCAGTACAATTCTCGTTGTATCCCAAAACTTTTGAAGAAAGCAAAACCGTTAATTGCAGTTCAGTCAGCAGAAACGTGGTCTTGAACTCAAGAAGGCGAAATTCTTTCGAGATTAATAATAAAAGTCGTGGTTGAAAGGCCGATGTTAGTCCATTTACCGTTTCTAAAGTTACCACGCTGATCACAGTTGCATCCAGTGTTGGCTTCGGCTCTGTTTTGGAACAGGGGAGATATCCGATCATTTGCACAGCAAACTTGTTGAATGCGGCTGAGCAAGGATATTCACAAACACAAAAGGAGGCGTTTGCAGTCTATTGGGCTGTCAGGAGGCTGCATTAATAATCGTTCGGTTTTAGATTCAAAATCGTTACTGATCGCAAAGCTTTACAGTATCTTTTTGAGCCCCACAAATCAATTGCCAAATCATCAGCGGCAATGATACTGCGATGGAGTCTATTTCCAGCAGCATACGACTATGACATCGTTCATCGTCCCGGTTATCAGATTCCTCAGATGGATTCTTATCACGGTATTCCAGTTTTTCAGCCGTTGAATCTTGTTTGCCTGCTTCGCCAGTTATTCCAATAAGCCGAGAGGACTTGTTCAGCAATTTCAGCCATTGATACACGGGTTCGAGGCAACGGACCAATGTTCCCGCATCCAGTCGGTTTTCCGTGCTCAATGTCAGCGGGCTTCTGTTGATCCGAAATGCGATCATTGAAAACAGGGTGTAGCACTGCTCTTGGGGATTACAGTGAATACCAAGAACAGAGAAAGATTAATCGCATAGTGCAATGTTGGATAAATGAGAGCTAAGCAAATCATTAAAACGATCCCTAGAAGCGCTGCTGATGACCTCAGAAGGAAGGCTGTTCCAATAGTTAATAAACCTGCAAGAAAAGAACTGCCTAAGAAAGGTTCGAGGAAGAAGCTTGAAAAGCTTCCTATTATGTCTTTGCCGGCCGTCATCAGTCGCTGCAGTGAAGAACTGTTCTACAAGACCTACCCTAAATAAGAAGTGTGTGAGTACTAAATCACTGCGGACTCTTCGAAATCCAAGTTGATAAAGGTCAGGAATTTTAAGTTGAGACTCATAAGTAACATTACTCAGGCCCGCGACCATCCTGACTGCCGCGCGCTGGACACGCTCAACAACGAATATGTCTCTCTTCATGCCGGTATACACAACCTGATTGACATACTCCAGGAGCGGTCTTATATAAGTCCCGTAAAGCGTTTGAAAAGCTTTCTTGTTCATGCGAGGGAAAGTGCGCCTAATCATCATAAAAGCGGCAAATCTCTTTTATGCCGCCATCTCATGGTGATACGTGAAGGATAAGTTAGACGACAACCAGATGCCCAGATGTTTCTTCAGATCGATTCTCATGATATCTACTGTGCCCTATACGCTATGATTCATGAAAGCATTTTCAGAATCTCCACTGAGTGAAATGTGAGCACATTTATTGCCATTTAGTGGGAGACTCCAATCGTCCGACCAGCGCTTGATCGCGTCAAGATCAATCTGTAGTGCACTGGGATCAGTGGCATTCCAGATTTTTATGTAGTCTGCGTATAAGAGGACATTTCCGGAAATATTGTTTGGAAGGTCGTTGATGTAAATGAGGACTAACAAAGGACCTAGCACTGACCCTTGGGGAACTCCCGCAGAAATGAAAGAGGGAGACGAGAGGTCTGATCCGGTCTTGACTCTAAACGTTCTATTATCAAGGAAAGAGGCAATCCAGCGAAGAACCTCTCCTTGAATACCATAGACTTCCAGTTTGTGTTTCAGGGGGCCGTGTGGGACACGGTCAAAAGCCTTGGCGAAATCAAAGAGGATAGCATCAGAGATGAGGCCATTGTCTTTGGCCTCCGTCAGACTATCCATGAAAATAAGCATGTTTGTTATGCATGACCGATTAGGAAGGAAGCCATGCTGTGTGGAAGAAAAAAGATTATTTGATAAGAAGTGATTGAGTATGGCGCGCTTTAGTAGGCGCTCCATTATTTTGCACGGGATGCTAGTGAGGCTGATTGGCCGATAACTAGCCGGAGAGTGCCGGTCACCCACTTTAAATATGGGTGTGACCATCGCCTCTTTCCATGCGCTAGGGAGGATGCTAGTCTGGAGTGTTTGCTTGAACAGCTTATAAAGGGGTTCAGCCAAACTAACAGCTGCTTCCTTGAGTATTCTGGGATGGATCATGTCAGGACCCATTGCACCGTAAGGATTAACCTTGAGTAAAAGGTCTTCGACATCTAGCACAGAAAACTCAGCGGTCACGAGTGGTTGCCTGAACTTCTGCAACGGTAGTACAGGATGCCAGCTCGGGGATGCGACGTTGTAGATTGCCGAGAAGTACTCCCTGAATAACTCCGTTGGGTAGTCGTAAAGAAAGAGCTGAAGGTTTGTTCTTTCTTAGTCGTCGCATATGCTTAAATAAGAAGTTTTTGTTCCCGCGGGCTCTTATGAGGATCTTCCCTTGTACGAGTTTGGTGTGTTCGCGGATTTCCCGCCTGCACCTGTTTCGGACAATGTGGAACGCGCTTAGGTGCTTTGAGCTTCCTGTAAGCTTATGCTTCGCGAATGATTGGGAACGGTTATCGAGAAGACGACGTATCCTGCGTGGAAGGGGTGGCCGATAAAAGAAAATGCACAGTTTGCGCGGCATAAATAAGTCGTCTGCTTTCTGAATTGCGCTGTGAAACGTGTTGTAGTTCTGGTCCACGGAGTCCAAGTCAAGAAGAAGTGAACCTAGGTAGGTTCTCAGGCCGTTAAAATCTGCCTGTTTAAAGTTTCGAACGGTGGACCTTTTTGCTGGTTGTTGTTACCAGTTACAAATAAGATCAAAGACTAACAGAGAGTGGTCACTGTGTCCAAGTGGCGGCTTGATGATCACTGTCTACCGGGTGGCTTTCATTAGTGATAACTAAGTCGAGTAAAGAGAGAATCTGACCAAAACGTTGCCGCGTCGGAGCTGTGACGTGCTGTGACCATGCCTTCCGATGTATCAGCGTTGATAAGGAAATCGAGAATCCTTTTTCGCTGTCCTGATGAGAAACTGATTCCCAGTTTATCCTGGGAGCATTAAAACCACCCATAATAAACAAATGAGTAAATCGTTGTAGGCCTAGGAATTTCTCCATGCTTATTAGAAGGGTGTCGTCGTTGGGGACGTCTGATGAGTGAGAACGATAAATAACCCCCACTAGGAGTGAGTCTTGGCCACGCAGTGGTAGTCGAAGCCATTGAGCGTCACATTTATCAGAGGACTGGATGCCACCAACAACCGTGGGTGTCGGGAGACACTGCTGGAGAAAAATCGCACAACCCTCCATTCTCCCTCGGACAGAGTCAGCCCGGTAAACTGAATACCCCGCGACACTCAGTTCACTGTCACTGATATCACCCGTAAGCCAGGTCTCCGTGAAGACGAACATGTGGGGTTGGGTTTCATGAATTAACTGTCTGATTTCCGGTAATTTATTAAACAGACTCAGACAGTTCGTATACATGCATCTGAAAGCTACTTCTTCCTTGGAATCCGCGAGAAATCAGAAAGGTTGGTGCGAGGAAGAGCCCGGAAAAGAAGGTCTAGAATTGAGGAGGGTGGTGGGGCTGAATTTGGTCTGTTCTCCCGAGTTGCTCTGACGATCCTCCTTTCAGGCTGTGGGCGCGAAATCACCGCCTGTGCGTACGTCAGCGAACCTACCGGGCGTTTGATTAGCATTCTGGGTGCCGCCACCTGCAAACTCTGCGCCCCCGTCAAATTCCGCTGCTTAGGAGGGTGTTTGGAGCGGGGTTTGGAAGACGGTGAATGGCGCTGTGTTATGGGTTACTGAAAGAGATATTTATAGGGTTGTGCCAAGTTGATGATTTTTGAGCTGTAGGAGGCAATCCTAGCAGGCTGCTTCCGTTCCGAACTCTTGGGAAGAGGAGTCTTCTGCTGGGTAGTTTGGTGGGTTTCAGGGTGGGTAACTCTGAGGGCGGTTTCTGCGCGGTGTGATTACCCTCAATGCTTGTGCCTGTGCCTGAGGCGTCGGTCTTTGGAACGACCATACAGACGGTGCCTCCGCTTTCCACAACAGACAAAGGGGTCTAAAGGGATACTTCGAGAGCAGAAACTACGACTTCATTCTCCAGCTTTAGTTTTTGGTCTGCCAAGATTTGTGACTTAGTCTTATCCCGCTCTTCGCGTCTCGCTCTCTCTTGCCGGGAGCGGTCAAAAGATACGCCTTTCAGATGGGCGTTGGCGGACTTTAAAGCCCCTGTTTTGCCCACCACTACCTAGGGGCTGAGCATTGCTGGCAAAGTTACCAAAAGGCCAAGTGACTTTTTGGTTATCTTGGCCCGCAGCCTACTCGCAAGTACCACGTTTGTGGCATTCGGGGAAAAGGAAGTTCCGGTTGGAGAAGAGGTTGTAGGGAAGCGGCTGCATAAGACAACCCTCTTGTTCCTCAGAGCTTTTTCCTTCATTCTAACTGCCGCCTCCTTTATGTGGGCAGTTAATAGGGCAACTGCTTTCTTGGTGTTTGCAACACCAGGGAGAGCAAGCGCAATATACTCATTCAGAGAATGTAGTTCCAATTTCATTTGGACAGAGTCCGTTGGTATTCCTCTATCTTACTCTCCACGGAGGAAATGGAAGAAGATACAGAGCTAAGAAGAACCTCGCATTTGTCGTTGCAGGTTTTCTGCGTCACCCCACTTGACATAGTGCATGTAAGCCCAGTCAGCTGCGGAGCAGTGCCTTGGCTTTCGCTGTACATGCAACTCATACAGATGTAAATAAGAGATGAGGAAGCTGCCTGTTTGTGCTGGTGTTAGTCAAAACAAGTGCACTTGAAGCGATACCACTGCTGACACTGGCCGCACTGCATGCCGTTTTGTACGGATATTTTACATTCATACCGGCCGCAGATAATTGCTGCTACAGACTGTGTCTGCTAAGTCCCAGCACTGCAGATCTGACATGGGGCATTGTCGGCAAGGATGATTAATATGCAAGGAGGCTAGAAAATAGTACGGATACTATCGAACACGAATGATACAATATGCAGAGTTATGCTATTCGACAAAGAATAGCAATGATCGTGTATAAATTTTTGATGCACTGGGCACCAAGATAGAAAAAATATGAACGGACAATGACAGCGAGGAAGTTTAAACCAAATTTTGAGTTACCCGTGCGTGTTGATCAAGAAAACTAAAAACTATTATGGCACGGTAATTACCGCGATGACCAAGGGTTGGTCGTCAACTATTAGGAAGAAACACCCAGTATTATTCCAGAACTAAGAGTAGTTTTCAATACAACCTGATGGTGTGCTGTGGCGAAGAGATCAGTTGGTCGTTCCACCACCGCTACGAAGAGAGGTATCAGACGACTTGCATAAAGGTCATCTGGGCGTGGAGAAAATAAAATCCCTGGCTCGACAGACGTGTTGGTGGCCGGAGATAAACTCGGATATCAAGAGCATTGCAATTAACTGCCACTCCTGCCTCCACAAACTAAAGACAAGGCCGAAGAATTGGACACCTTGGCCGGACAGCTACGTACCATGGCAACGAGTGCACGCAGACTATTGTGGACCACTTATCGGTAACTATCACATTCTGGTGTTAATTGATTCATACTCACGGTGGCCGGAAGTATTTTTTACATCATCTTCCACGACATTTACCATGCAGGCACTTCGTAAATGTTTCAGTCGCGAAGGCATTCTGCAGGTGTTGGTGACAGACAACGGGTCACAATTTTGTTCTGCTGAAATGAAACAGTGGCTTGACAGCATCGGGTGTCGTCACTTGCGAACGGCGCCTCGACATCCATGTTCAAACGGGGCCGCGGAAAATCTGGTGAAAACGCTCAAAAGTGCCGTGAGTCCCACTGATCCTAAAACATTTGCTGATCTGGATGTTTCTCGATAACTTTTTGCTTTAGTACAGGAACGCAGCTCATTGCTTAACGAAGGAGAGCCCAGAGGTTCTACTTAAATCAAGGAGAATAAGGGCGTCAACGGATTCAACGGATGTGATATATTTTCGTGGAAACCATTGACCATTCACCAGCTAGGCAGCAAAAGGTTAGAAATTACTGAATTGCACGATGCTTCGATTCTTCGGAGACACGCTCAAAATATCTTGTCTCGAAACGCTGAAAAAGTGGTTTTGGAGGATGCAGAAAACCCTGTACTGTGAGCGTTTGGTGCTCCGAGAAGATCGGAACGATTGACAACCATGAATACGGAGGATTCTAGAAGAGGGGAAGGTTGTGGTGGAAGTCTCGATTCACCGATTATCCAAACCCCGACACAACAGAAGATCTGACAATCTGCCAATCTAAATATCGCGCAAAAGATACAACGTCAGGACTGGATGAACGGTCTTAGTGTTGTGCCTTCCGTTATTCGCCAATTCATCTGTTGCGTATTTCACCACTTAACATCCAGTTCATGATTTCACATGTGCTAATAAGATCAGCCGATGACAGACTGTGATTCCTTCAATACTGTTGTACATCCATAAATTCGGCGTCTCAACTCATGGAGAACAACCTTTTACTGCTACCAGTATCAAAACTTCTCCTTATTGCTTGCGTGGGGGTTTCAATTCAAGTACGCTTTCTAGGGCCATTCGAAGTCCCTAATTCCGAGTATCGCACAGGCTGCCTTAAATCTAGCCCTCGTTTTATTCAGATAGAGATGTACGTTGCTTTCCTTCTCCACTTTGGGAGGTTACGCTCAAATTTGCCCGGTGAACTTCAATAACTTTGTGGGGGGAATATACAAAGCTGATGGCTGGAAAAATTGTATAAAGACAGTTTCTTCTGCACGTTGGCTTCGTTGCTTTGTGTAACGTTCCATGTCCTAATATGTTCTCAACCTTATAAGTTTAATCCACTGTATTCTATTTCGTTTTTCCGCCTATTGCAATTATGCTCACCAACTATTATCGTATATCGCAGATGGCTTATCCCTGCTCGAAAAACTGTTGAAATGTTTTTTTGCACCCGTTGTTTAATACATCTGACCGATGGCGCCGACCGATTGGGCTGCGCAAAACAATTTTTTCACGTTTCCACTCAAATTGACCGCTTGGGTGGTTACAACACTCATGCGTGGGCCTACGGGGCCAGCCGAACAACTTTGCTGGCTATAAAACTGACAGCTTGTTCTGAAGTTTGCTCCCCACTGAGAACATGACGATGACAAAGGCCCAACAAATCATCGCGCCGGGTAGAACGCTGATGGCTCTTATTTAGTCCGTGGAGGTGTTTACAGTTGTAAGTCACCAGGAAATTCCGTTATTGGTCGTGGCCAACCTCACAGCATGGTGAATATCTGCAGCGCCAATGCGATCTATTGTCAATTTTCACGTTTCCCCGATTCGTATCGATCCATTCTAAACAGTCATTGTGCCTATGTGGCGTTAATTAGTTTACACTGCCCTGTATGAGAATATCTACTGGGAGCGTGCTAAATCCATAACTACGTTGGCTTCCCCTTCTACTTACTACACTATTCCAACAGAATGACCAAATGCACAACTTGATATTTAGATGTGTGTTGCCGTCTAGTTTGCCAAAGCAAAAGTGCTCCACCAGGCAGTGATATCTGCCAACGGAGTTACAAGATTCATGACTCACTTCGGCAAGCAGCACGCACAACAGAAACTATAAGGCGATATAGTTTTCATAGTGACAGTGGGGTTACCAGTCACATTACACCTGATGTTGACGACGTTGCATCAAGAAAGCAGAAAGCACACCGCAGCAATTGCTCTCAAACCCGTCCATTCGCGGCTGTTTTTGAAGCTGTCCATTTATATCTCCTTTGACCGTTCAGTGAAACCCTCACCTTCAATTTCTCTTTTTCCCCGCACATCTCAGGATGTTGTACTGGCACAGTAAAATGAGATCAGTGTCTGCACGAATAGAACTCACCACCCGGGCCTCCGATCTAACGTCACCCCATGGCGCTGCGAGTCATTCGTGACCACCATTGTGAGCGCTTCGTAGCCTAACATGTTTACTTCCCGAGATCCACCGCCGTGATCCCATTTGCAGCACCTGCCGAACAGTTCGACAGCCCAGAGCCTAACTCGTATTATATATGTAAGAAAGTAATGTGTTTTCCAGGCGACATCAATGCAATTAGAGCAGAATTGCGCAAAACCGGTTCAACGCTGGCACGATCCAGTAAAATAATCACCGATCTCCATCCCAAGTGAGCAGCAATAGTTGTTAAATTATACCAAGCAACGATAAACCTGTAGTGGAAATCTTAACCGTGATAGCTTGAGCACGCACTAACAGACAACGATATCTCAAAGATAGTCAACGAAAAGGTCAAGTCAGTGGATTGGATCTTTATTGTTGGGATTNTGGAGTTGCATGTGAGCAAAAGCGGTTAGCATAGTAAATTAATCACCACCTGCTAAGTGGTCCCCGGTTTTCTGCAAAACCATGGGGTCGCGGCTCAATACTCCCTGTCTGGATTCTAGGCTCACCTTGGGGGATATGACTCTTATCTTCGATGCAAAAAATCGGGACAAATAATTATAATCGACTCACTATGCTCACACTTCCCTTTGAGACTTCTTTCAAAACAATTCAATACTTCCCACAATTCCTGAAGCCGTTTTGTGCTTGGCTAGCCTAAATAGTTCTAATTGTTGGCCAGCAGGGGGTGATCTATTGTCTCCCCTCTTCCTATGACTCAATGGACGAACTTCTATGAAATGGGTTTGATGAATTATCTAACCTAAGATCAGACGTATGATCTCGGCTTACCTGAGACCAAATTTACGGCTTTCCTATACGCATTCACTGTAAATTCCGTGCATGCACGGCTGCTCCTCACGAATGGGGCGTTTCATTTGTAGAAGAGGAGCTCTGGATTCACTAAATGGCCTACTGTCACAATCTGTCTCAACTAGACTACATAATCATAATCAACTAGTTGAAGTTCTGTAACCCTGGAATCGCCGCATAATACCGAACAAATGATCAGGCAGTCTTCTTCTTCGATTTCGTTTGCAGCACAAACCTGATCCACTTAGACATTTGTACTCGCCAAAATTTACGTAGAAGTGACATGGAGAAAGTATGTGGCTAATTGACAACGCAGTCTTGGGCGCGATTCACCACTAATTCATTTCGCTAATCTTTGAGAATGTAATCACCGTTCGTTTTGCAGCGTTTAGTGGAACCACATTGTAAAACACAAAATATAAGCTACAGGTCGACACACTGTCGCACAAGTGATTACGTTCTAAAGAATCGGTATGCTTGGGAAAGCCTCGGTATTGCATCGTTCGCTAACGATTCAAGTTCACACCGAGTTACGCGTAATCCGTTAGTCCACTCAATGCCTCTCAATATTCAACGACAGAAATAATCTATCCTCGAAACGGTTAACGAGAAGGCACTCGTAATAACTGGATTTAATACGGTACTAATTGAATCAATGTACGAGAAAATTGTCTCTCACGTTGAATGAGAAAATCCTCAGAAATCAAAGAAAGAAAGTGCCCGCACAACAAATTGACAACCAGACACTGATCAACAATGGTGGACGATGAAACGGGTTGAGCTCACTCAAACAAATGGTGATTGGTTTGGTCAGAGCAAAACGACTGTTCATGCATCGAGAAACGACGGGAATCATAAGTTACTCGAGAGAAAATATGGAAGAAAAATGTCTAATTCCGGTATTTAGGAGTTTACAGGGCTTGGACTAAATAGGGGTCAGGGAAACGGTCATAGTAGGTCATAGTAGGATGAGTAATGTATCTCATTTGGGGAAGAGAGCAGAGCGTAGGGCCACCTTTCAACATCAATCAAGCCTCATCAGTCTTAAATAACGCAACAAACCTTGACAAAACAACACTCGGAGCATCAAAGTGTGGTACTGATCGAAGGCTCTGGGTAGTCTTAATCCTCAGTGTCACTCACCGATCTCGCACCATCAACAGTGTTTGACCAACTGCTTTTTCGTTGATGCAACTGACTATTATGACTTGTGGCGTGAACTTCTGAGACGGATACTAGTGTTCCTGTGATGAAATCTTGACAGGAAAATACAGATACGCACGCGAATATGAAGAGTGCTAACGGAATGGACCGATATCTCTAAATAGCGGGAAAATGAGATCGCGAGTATCAGTACACACCTCTCGTAAGTGAGGGCTCTCCGACGAATAAGGAATAAGACGGCTTAAAAACGAGATTGTTTTGCCGCCGGTCCGAGGAAGAAATAGTGGTCTTGAATCTTGGCCATTTAACTGATCAATCAGAAGTGGGCGCTGAACTCAAAATTTGAGGGATTTGGCGGGCGTTTGAGTTCTTGGTGCATATTCTGGTCAGCATATTCTAATCAGCAGTTTGGGCGGATTATTTGAAATAGGTGTCTCATCGTGACAGTTCATGAACTCTAAGGCTCTACTAGGTCCGAATCTGTTGGTATACCCGCAATCGCTGTAAACTTAGCGTGCGTTATCCTAATATAATGGTCGCTAATGGCGTATTTTCCCGTCCAATTTCCATTGACCCATGAGTGTTCTGCCCCGTATTCCTCATAATTAGGAGTGGGAAAGGAGGCGTTCGGCGTCATATACTCTTTGTGGGGCTGATTTACCACAGCCACACTAGCCCGGTATTTGAACCGGTTTCACCACCGCACCACAATGTAGCGTTCTGTACAGCATTTTGTCCTTTATAATTTTTCTTGTTCACTCTTCTCGCCCTTATCTAACTAACCTGTACAGTCCATGTTTAAATTGAGTTAATCGATTGATTTGATAACCAATAATTCAAAGTCTACTTCCGAGGTCGTGAGCTGTGCGTC